>ML306817.1:0-181530 GCA_005239505.1 Nicotiana paniculata
TATTTCTGAGAGTGAGTGAATTCTTTCTATCTTGAGTTCCTAAGTGTTCTTAAAGTTTATTGTTAACTAGCTCTTTGATTTGGTGAGGGCACGTGATTCATGAAAGAAAGGTAATGTTGTTGACCTCTATGTTAGAGTAGTGAGTGGATTGTGAATAAAGCATGGTATATGTGAGTCAACTATTGAGGCGAGGATGTCACACCTCTGTTCTTGAACTATTTTAAAAATTCTTGCTATAACGTGTTAAGGGATTTGCTTAATAAGTTGTGTTCATGAATGTAGTTTGATTGCTTGAGGACGAGAAAAAGTTTAAGTGTGGGGTGTTGATGTGTGGCTAGAATTCATGGTTTAACACGTTATGTTCCTTACATTTTATGTGCGTTAATCATAAAAATACACTTTTTATGTGCATAATGGAGTCTATTTCATGTGTAGGTGAATTGGAGATGGAAGCCGAGCTAAATGGATGCAAAAACGTCGAAAATACGCTCAAGAGGTGAAGAGGAGTGCACCGGGCTATAGCCGGGCGTTTGATCCTTAAGGCCATGCCTGACCTGGCTTTATCCAGGCGTTTGAGCCTTAAGGCCAGGCCTGGCCTGACTTTATCCAGGCCTTAGAGCCATAATGCCAGGCCTGGCCTGGCTTTATCCGGACATTTGGGCCATAAAGCCAGGTCACTAGTCTGGTCCAATCCAAATTTTGAAGATTTTAAGTGTTTCCCGGTTTGAGTAGAAGTCTCCTACACGTTAAGGGTTTGTCCCAAACATATAAATAGACCCAAAAAGAAAACTTGAAAGGGGGCATGCCATTAGAGACAAGAGACGCCTGTGGAATACTACTCAGAGAAGCAAAACATTGATTTTTACAGCTTTTATTCATTACTTTGTAGTTTAATTATGCAAGTTATTTTGGAGTTGATTCTTATGAGCATGAGTAGCTAATTTCTTAATCTAGTGTTTTGGTGGAACCCGTTGGGGATGAACTTATTTTGATATTAATATAGCTTTGATTGGTTGATTAAACTCTATTTGTTCAACTACGTTCTTGTCGTAGTTGATTGAAAGGGCCCTCAATTAGCTGTTCCCATTTATTATGTATCTACTTGAGAGAGAGTGCATATTTAGGTAGTTGTTTGAACAACATCACTCCAGGAGTATAGACGAAAGTCATAACCGAGGTTTTAGAAGTTGGATTAGAAATAACGATACTGCGGGTGCAATCTAAAGTGAGCTGTAATGCAATCTAGCTAGCGTAACTTGAGAGAGCGTGTCTAGTAAATTATCATAGTTACTTGAGAGAGTTTTATGGTAGATAGAGTGTTCATGATTGATAGAGACAACTAATCAAACTATATGAAGTATCCGAGAAGGAAGTTCACCGACGGGGGACACCATAACCTTAGACCTTTATTATAATTGTTTACACCATATTGTTAGTTAATCTTTAGTTTATTGATTTTGTTAGTAGAAATAGTAAAACATCACCAATTGATATTCAAAAGTCTTGAGAAAATTGATTAAGTAAAAGTTGCGTATTCTAACGACTTGATTGATGTGTAAATTCCCTGTGAGATCGACTCTGGGCGAAATACCCCGGATTATATTTGCAGCGCCCGTTTAGTCTTTTATTAGACATAGTTGAGCGCGATCAATCCACTTACAAAAAGCTTAACTAGAGAGGTAGTTGAAAGATCATCGAGTGGAATGTGAATATGATCGAGGACAAGTCATTGTGGTGGTAACTCTATCTTGAAGACTGGAGATCCCAAGATGTAGGTTCAAGGATATCAAATAAAGTCATTAATGACGGTTCAACATTGTCAACTAAAAATTTTGGTCCATTCTTGTGATGTGACGATGTTCAGTACCAAGGATAAAGCATTAACGCTTTTTAATAGTTTCTAAATTTGATACGGGGTATATCAAATAGTGTATCTACGAGATGACACATTTAGGGATCACCTATGTAAGTGTGTAGTGTTAGCCGCTACAAGGAAAACTTTGTAAGGCGAGATTTCTACGCACTTATGAAACTAGACGGTGTTCATGGCTGAAATGAACACAACAATGAGAACCAAACACGGTTAAGGGTTGATTGTGTGACTTATAACTGTCTAGGTATACACCAAAGTTTGACGGTTCAAAGATATCAAATCTCCCGATTGATCGAGTATATCCGACATAAGTTCACTATGGAAAGTTCAGAAGGAAACCTACTTATCCAGATGCAATTATTCCTTGCTTGTAAATCACACAGTTTTTATGCATATTTCCATGATATAGCCATTCCCCATTCATGTGGGTGATTGTTTGGTTTAAGCTTTTTAGATCTTAAAAGAGGGTGAATGAGAAATAGAGGGAAAAATAAAAAATTATTTTCCCTCCTTGACAAAGGGACATTGTCCCATATTGGAGGAGAAAAATGTTTTTGATGGGTATATATACAATTTCTCTTATTCTAGCTCTTAAGAGTTAAGAAGAAGGCAAGCCTCGCACCGTCGTCATCATCGCTAACTCGGCTCGACTTCGACTTCAGCTTCGGCTTCGGATTTGGTCAATTGATTAATTTTTTGGACCAAATTTATTTGTTAATATTAACGCAATGTTAATTAACCAAGACCGTTACTGTAACGGTAATTCAATTTTTTTCCATATTAATTTTTCCGTTATAATTTGAATTTGGCAGTTTGCATAAATGGCCATTTTATAGAACAACCACTTTGAGTTGCAACCTTACTTGAAGAGTTGTAACTCTTCAGTATAATCCAATATTTTTTGGCTATAAATACGTGAACTCTTCCTCAGATTTTCCTTACGAAAATTCTGATTTCTCCTTCTTCTTTTTTTTTTGCATTATTTTAACAGAAAATAAAGCAGTAAGTGTGATTTACTACTGTTCTTTGCGCTCGTTGTCACTGGGATTTGAAGTACCACTACACCAGTGGGGGTAATCTATTCTGTCTTGAGAGGAAATAATCCTCAACCTCTGGTACTAGGCGGGGATTAATTTCCTTAAGGAAACACTGGGAATTTAATGAGCTCGGAATAATTATGTTCTTCGACATTTATGCTTTTATAGCATTTTTATTTTTTTAATATATTTTTCAATACATATACTAACAATCAAGAGGTCACTTGTATAAAATTGCAAACTCAGTTCTTACAAAATTAAATTGACTAAAACTTATATTCATGTCGAACTTCAAACATAGTAGGAGTTTTGTACACCATATTGCATTTTGGGACTTTATGTAAGTTGCATAGCTTTGCTCCGTCAATGAGCCAAGAGCCCCTCAAAGATGTGCCATTATACTACAGGATTTTTACCTTCTTATACACTATTTGAAACTTTATTACCTTCCCTACTCAAGTTTCAATTTAATACATAGGCATATACAATTTAAAGATTATATACACTTTGAAAATTAAATGAATATCCCTTTATATTCGGAATTGAATAAGGAATCAATTATTGCTCATCCCTATTATCTCTCCCTCCTTCTCTCTCTTCCTCAGTCTCTCTCTGTATCTCAATCTCTCATTCTCTGTTCTTTCCCAACTTTTTCTTCCTCTGATGTCCTTTATTTTTTATCCTTTCATGTTGTATATATTTTTAATGGAATTCATCAATGAATTTCAATCGTTTTACTAAAAGTTTTAACTTAGAAATTTCCTTTCATGTTGCAGAATTGGTGTTCAAATTGAAATTGCCAATCAATAATTTATCTAGTTTTGTCACGACCCAAAATCTACTAAGGTTGTGATGGCACCGAACACCACCGTCAGGCAAGCCAATCATTAATTAGTTGAAGTAATTTCCTGTTTTAACATCTTTTCCAAAATCGTTATCTTTCACTTACAAGTTATAATAGAGAATAAAAAATTTTCAAATAAATATGACAGGTAAGCCATTCCATTTATTAAATTAAATCCCAAACACATCCAAGAACCCGGTGTCACAAGTGCATGAGCAAATTCTAAGAATTTTACAATTTATACAAAGCTTGTCCGAAATACAATTGGACAAGGAAATTAAAATAAATAAAATAATACAATACGAGGGAGACTCTGTCAGCTGTGGATCGCCTCCGGATAATACAGCTCGCCTAAGTCTCCAAACCACCCACATCGCTACGAAAGTACCTGTGCAATAAAAATGCACAGCAAGTGTAGCATGAGTACGAAAACAACGTGTACTCAGTAAGTCGCCCGCCAAACCTCAGAGAGGTAGTGAAGAAAGGTCGAATTAGACACTCACTTAGGTCCAACAAATCAATTTAACAGAATATGATGAAAACGGTAGGCATGTAAAGGTAGTAAAGCAGCAGATGTGTAAGGCACTGAAATCCAAGTAAATACTGGAGGTAAATAAACAGTTACTACTTCCTCATTTCCCCCCCCGATATCTTAAATAAACTATTTCTTCTTTGTTTCCCCCCAAATATATTTAATAAACAATTACTTCTTTATTTCCCCCAAATATCTTATCACTTCAAAATCCATGAAAAATATTTAACAATTTAGTATGCGCATTCGGGATAAGGACAACCGGCCTGAGCCATCATAATAATCATCTCTGTGCACTGCCTATGGTCGAACGGCCCGAACCATAATATTTCTTTCAATCTCGCCGTGGTGTACGACCCGCTCCCATGAGAGTGGGGGAAATAACACTCCGCTCGCGAAATATAAATTGCGAAGCGGTCACATGCAGTCATGCACAATCAACAGTCCACCCCGACTACATCGGGAAAACAAATACTCAAGTAAATGAAAAATTTCTCTCTTTAAAATCACCAAATAATATTTAAATCCTTTTTCGAAATTCATTTGCCAAGTTTTATAATATTCAATAATATAACCTTATTCGGAATACAATTATCCACGGAGGAGTCAATTCTTTTAAATGATTAAAAAGATACACTCTAGTCTTCGTGGGAAATAAGTTACAAATTCAATAGCATTATCAGTCTAATATCATTGGCAGGATCACATGTACAACACGTAAGGCATGCTAGTGGGTCCTAGACTATCTGGACATGGCATAATAGTAGCTATGCACGGACTCCTGCCACTTCGTGCGTGCGTAGCCCCCACAATTAATAGCATGTATTTATTTAGTTCACCTAGGGGGACAATTCCCCCTCACAAAGTTAGAAAGGAGACTTACCTCGCTCCGAAATTTCAAAACCGGCTTCCAAGCCCTTCCGACGACTCCAATGGATGCACAACGCCCCAAAACTACCAAATAATGGGCAAATCAATGAAAATTCATTCTAATACTCGCAACAAATTCAAATTATACACTTTCCCAACTCCGCTCAATGAATTGACCAAAATGCCTTGGGCCCACGTGCCCGGAATCCAAAATTTCTCGAAGATATATTCTACCCATAGCTATACTAGTTCAAATAAACAATTTACTCTAAATTCTATGCTCAAATTCGTGGCTAAAAATCAAAATACAAATTTCTAGGTTTTCTTCAAAATTTTCCAATTTTTATACAAATTCTCATGTATAATTCCATGTAATAACCTTGTATTTAACTTAGAAACATGAAGGAATTACTTCCTAGCATTGCATGAAGAAAATCCTCTCTTGAATCCCCTCAACATCGCCCCACACCAAAAGAAAATGGGAGAAATGACAAACAAATCTCGGTTTTAAAACATTCTGCCCAGGCCATTTCTCGCACCTGCAAATCCGCAGGTGCGACCAAACTTCCGCACCTGAGGCTTTCCTCAGCTCAAGTCAAACTTCGCACCTGCGCTCATTGTCCGCATCCGCGGTTTCACAGGTGTGGAAACTCCATCGCACCTGCGCTCCTTGCCAAACCGGCAACCTTTCGCACCTGCGGCACCAAAGCCGCACCTGCGGCCCAAGCCTCGCAGGTGCGGTCACACCAGATGACAACAACCTCAGTCTTTTTCAAACTCCAAACTTGATCCGTTAATAAACCGGAATCCACCCGAGGCCCCCGGGACCTTGTCCAATTACACCAACCTATTCCAAAACATAGTGCGGACTTGCTCGAGGCCTCAAATCACATCAAACAACGCTGGAATCACGAATCGCTCTAAAATTTAAACTTTAAGAACTTGAAATTCTAAACTTCCACATTCGATGCCGAAACCCATCAAATCACGTCCGATTGACCTTAAATTTTGCACACAAGTCATAGTCGACATTACGGACCTGCTCCAATTTTCGGAATTACGTTCCGACCCTGATATCAAATTTCCACTTCCGGTCGGATTTCTCAAAAAAACCTTTCAAATTTCTATTTTTAGCCAAATGACTTCAAAATGACCCACAGACATCCGAATTCACTTCCGATCGCGCTCCCAACTCTAGAATCACCATACGAAGCTATTCCCAGACTCAGAATCCCAAACAGACATCAATATCACTGAAATGCACTTCAACCCAAACTTAAGAAATTCCTTCAAAAATGCTGACTTCCACAATATACGCCGAAACACTCCCAGGTTATCCAAAATCCTATCCGGACATGCGCCCAAGCCCGAAATCATCATACAAACATACAAGAACCTTCAAATCTCGATTCGGAAGTCGTTTACTCAAAATTCCAATCTTAGTCAATTTCTCCAACTTAAGGCTTATGAAATGAGAATTTTCTTTCTAAATTGACTCTAAACCTCCCGAAATTCAACTCCGACCATGCCTACGAGTCATAATACCTGAAATGGAGCTGCTCATGACTTCCAACTGCTGAACGACGCGATAGAGCTCAAAACGACCGGTCGGGTCGTTACATTCTCCCCCACTTAAACGACGTTCGTCCTCGAACGTGCCAAGAACTGCTATGGAGTTATCTGAAATAACTGTTTAACACCTCGAGCACCTGTCCGTGCTACCACCACCCAGTTGAGTACATTAGCTTGATCAAATATGAAGATTTCTTCCTTTATCCATATAATAAGCTCAGAATCCAGTTCCCAACACCTGAAATTTTCGGCCAGGCCTAGTTCCAATATATAAACACCGTATCAACTACCACACGATGTACCAGAACATGAATGCATACCTTTGTTGAATTAGCACCACGCACCGCAAAATTCATCATCTAACCACAATGACGTTCCTTGAACCTTAACAACAAAAATTCCATTAATCTGATGCTCCCAAGGCACCTTATGACATATATATACATCCTGCTATAATGCTAGTGATACCACCACAATGGAGGAGACAGATAGAAATTCATAACCCACTGCAAAGTTAACAAATTATTGAATATTCCATCTTGACTAGAATCATCACCTCATTATTAACCGAATAATGGTATTGTCCTTTAATATGCTTCACAAAATCTTATCGCACTAGATCCCTGATCCAAAAATCTCATCTCACCCAGTATGAACTGCTCAGACAACAAATCACCCCAAACATGACCAACAGTCTCACACGATGCCACAATGCGCCAATAGGCCACAATTCGAACGTGATAAAATAAGAAATGACTCAGGAAGGTACTACTCAACTCACGCAACTAATGTGAACTTTCTTAGAAAATAGGAAGTAAAACACAAGAAAATAAATATAGGAACCTGACTCATCATCACACTATTGCGACATGCAACCCGATCCAAATAACATACCCGTGGCGGCGTGCCACCCGATCCCATTATAAAATTCACATAAGGAAAATATACACGGAGCTGAATTGCTCACTATTACACATTACCGAATATCGATCACAAGAACGCTAAGTGCATAATACCATCCTGGGGAGACTGATAAGGCCATATGCTACAAAACTCAAGCAAAACTGAGGTGCGATACATATATATATACTCTGGATCTCAAGAGCTATCCTGCTCACATAACATCACCACTACGTGGGACCTCAACACATAAGAAATTATCAGACCGTTTCACAACTCATACGACACAATCACAATATTACATGAATTTGACAAAGACGGAACAACACCTGATATTCCAACACCCCTCCTTGAGGAGCGCTATACTGAAATGAACACACCTGCCTCACATGAAGCCCATAATCTCATTTAATCCATTTATACCCTTCAAGCCGATTCTGCTCGCAATGAACTAGGTTGATAGCCTTACCTGGGTCCATATTAACCCACGCAAGAGCAACCATCATAGCCGGAACAACACCCCACAATCCACAACCATATGAACTGAACGCCCTCCAGGCATAAATTCTCAAACAAGCAACATTGCACTTCCTTATACTTGGTCTAAATCTTCAATCAGTCAGGTGACTACCTGTCACACTTATACCATCTTCCCGTGGTCACGCTCCCACGACCTTCCACGAGGTAACAAGTCTGCACATCCATACCACCAACCACACTGATGCCGCAAAACACATCAAGAACCCATGACCAGGGTACAAAGCCTGTCTCGCCGAATATCGATCTCAAGTGACACTGAAGATAACACCAGCTTACTCTGAACTTTCAAGTCACTTTTCCTTGCTCATCCAAGCTCATGACATCCTTGTCAACACCAAACCGCAAATCTTGATTCTTACTCCCTGTTACATACTGCTTACCGCACCTAACATGCCAATATGAGATAGCGCATGAATTCCATCATAACTTTCGAACCACTAATAGGGTGAACACTTCATCATATAGAACCCTTTTACTTAACTCAATTCAAGAGAACAATAACCACACTTAAGTGATTCTCACAATCACCCAACATGCAAATCCTTAAGTAGCGGTCTGAACCACCATAAAACCTTCCGGGATTCGCCTACACCTGATAGGCCATAGCACTCGAAAGATCCCAAATCAAATCTGTTACTGCGGCCATCAAACCTCGCACACACTGTGCAAACCACACACACAACTCAATCACACTGACGAAACTAATCATTGCCGTAAATGTGCCACTTCAACCATGGCTAATCAATCTATCTTCTTTTAATCATCCTTAACTGCCTCAGAATAATAGTAACTTCCTTTAACTCATAGCAAACTCAACCCCTACTCATCCCGAGTGACCTTGATTCACGAGACCATGCTGCCTAAATCTCGCAACCCATCCCATACCCTCCTGATAATCTTTCCACAACCCGAAGTTTATTTCTCTCACTCCTCCAATACTATCCTATATGCTGAAAATAACATGGAACACTCCAACCATTTTCCCTTCTCAGGAATTATACTGCAAAAGCTCAATTCTTAATTATACTACTGCCCTTAAACGCCACATTCTTAACTTTTGAGTTCACTAGGACCGCTATTGAGAGTTACCCACTCTGATTGGCCCCGAATACAATCACCCCAAGGCTCTTCTACCACACGAACACCCTTTTTCAATGAAGCATGTGACTGAGTCACTACCCTTACAATTCGTCTATGCATTAAGCATAAATTCTGAATCTTCCAAAGCCTAACCATGGTCTAATAGGACCAACTTTTGCACACATTTATCAAATCACATGCATAATTACAATTTTACTCCTTTCCCCTTAGCTTCAATAACTTGCCATTACACCGACAATCCGCAACCCCATGAGAACACAAGCCTACAACCCAACTGCAGGTGGTGGGACGCCCCCACTTAGCCCGAAGCTACTCCTTGCACCACTCTACACCCTGCTGAGATCCTTTCTCCTTTGTTAGCATGATTTTTCTTAACCAATCCGTCCAATTCTTCTAAATTCTCTTGTTAGCACTCCCTATTTACTCAAATTCTCTAGCATCATTCACACATCCTGTCTCCTACCGAACAACCACTAGAATCCCTCACAAAAACTTGCCAACCAAACAACCGCTAACCTACTCATAGGAGACAGCCCACCTGTGGAATCACCAACGACGCCACACTGCACCCCCCTCTACAACGTCAATATCCCATCCTAAGCCTGCTCTCATTCACCCACTTTACTAGTCTATCCGCTCCTCATGGA
Organism: Nicotiana paniculata; assembly: GCA_005239505.1. NCBI lineage: Eukaryota > Viridiplantae > Streptophyta > Magnoliopsida > Solanales > Solanaceae > Nicotiana > Nicotiana paniculata. The sequence goes on from ML306817.1 coordinate 9,917, forward strand.
CATCTACTAAATGCGCTACAATATCCTCTAATTCACCACTATTCTGCCGCTCTCCTACTTTGGTTAAACTTATTCCTTTAGGCGCTACCTGACCTCCTTTCCTTACGCTTGGCCTTTTAGAAATCTAGCCGCTTCCTGGAACTTCTCACATGTCTTCCTTCGTCGTATGTTGCCCAATTGCTGCCTCAATTCAACATCATTCTCTGTAGCTCTTGAACCAACAGTTCACTACGACTTTAAACTCTCTGAAGATCACCTTTCTCGAGCTACATTCATTATCAATACTTATCCAATACTGAACCACCACACCTCACGGTCTCTGACAACCGCTTCTTCAATATTTCTTCACAATTCTCTGACCCCATGAAACCGAAGAAACCATGCACTGACGAACTTAACACATTCCATTCGATCAAGGATGATGATAACACATCAAAGGTGAATACCCCACTTTACTTGAAAGCACCAAGTCTTACTACTTTATCAACCCCAACCGGACCATTCATAACCCGAATGCCTTTCCCCTGCCGGAATTAAAATACCTAAATCTCAAAACCACACCCTGAGGAGACCTCCCTTCAAATCATTCATCAGGACCCAACATATAGGAAAGCGTTCTACCATCATATCGACATCGCGCGATAACCAATCGTAGGCATCATCACTACCTGAGCATAGACTTAAGGCTCTCAGAAACACAACTACTGAGCTGAAACAATCAATTATCCTTCTAGAGGGCCATAACAACAGCCCCCAACCAATTACACATGGGAAACATCTCGCACCATATTCGTAGCACCATTTCAATACCTCAAATCCACGATTCATAGCAAGCGCTACGCGACGTGTAAGGTTGAGTAGGAAGAAACATAGGCATAAGCCTTAAAGGAATCAAATCGCACGATGAGGAATCAAGAAGGGAAGTACTCCTAATAGCCATGTAGCCTCTCGAAGATAAGTACAGACGTCTCCGTACATCCGCAAAACTCTACTAGACTTGCTCATGACTCGTGAGACCTAAGGGAATCTAGCGCTCTGATACCATGTTGTCACGACCCAAAATCTACTAAGGTCGTGATGGCGCCGGACACCATCGTCAGGCAAGCCAATCATTAATTAGTTGAAATAATTTCCTGTCTTAAGATCTTTCCAAAATAATTATCTTTCACTTACAAGTTATAATAGCGAATAAAAATTTATCAAATAAATACGACAGGTAAGACATTCCATTTATTAAATTAAATCTCAAACACATCCTAGAACCCGATGTCACAAGTGCATGAGCAAATTCTAAGAATTTTACAATTTCTACAAAGCTTGTCCGAAATACAATTGGACAAGGAAATTAAAATAAATAAAATACTACATTACGAGGGAGATTCTGTCAGCTTCGGATCGCCTCCAGATAATACAACTCGTCTAAGTCTCCAAACCAACCATATCGCTATGAAGGTACCTATGCAATAAAAATGCACAACAAGTGTAGCATGAGTACGAAAATAATGTGTACTCAGTAAGTCGCCCACCTAACCTCATAGAGGTAGTGACGAGAGGTCGAATAGACACTCACTAAGGTCCAATAAATCAATTTAACATAATATGATGAAAATGGCAGGCATATAAAGGTAGTAAAGCAGCAAACATGTAAGGCACTGAAATCCAAGTAAATACTGGAGGTAAATAAACAGTTACTACTTCCTCATTTTCCCCCAGATATCTTAAATAAATAATTTCTTCTTTGTTTCCCCTCAAATATCATAAATAAAAAATTACTTCTTTATTTCCCCCCAAATATCTTATCACTTCAAAATCCATGAAAAACATTTAACAATTTAGCATGCGCATACGGGATAAGGACAACCGGCCTAAGCCATCATAATAATCATCTCTGTGCACTGCCGAGGCTCGAACGAGAGATGTTTCGGCCCGTTTAACACGTTGTCTATTAAAAGTAGGGGTTACTACAGGAGGGTCAACCGAGGCATCATTTGGATTATTATCAGTTTGGTTAACAAGAGGACTAGTAGGTGTATCATCTAAATCGGGTTGATTTTCATCTAAATCATCATTTTCCTCATCATTTTCATCGATAGTTGGATTACCATAAAGAGCATTCATATATTCATCATTTAATTGTGAACCTGGTGTAAGATCATGTATAAACTGACTATCAGTAAATTGAAAACAAGGGTTATCACTATCAAGAATAATAGGTGGGGGAGGACGGGTAATAGATCTACGTCGGGGAGCCGGGGGAGGAGTAGTAGCTTGGCCACTAGATTCACCGACTTTAGATTTTCCCTTACCACTAAACATTTTTTTCAAAGAAAATGCCATATTAATTATAATTATACAAACTAAAACAAACAAAACTATAATATTAAAACTTATGAGTTGGAACGAGTTTACCGAATTGACGAACAACTTCTTGAAAATTGTATAATGTTGAAGACTTGAATACTTCAATTCACCAACTTCACACAATTTTTCACAATTTTCAATAATAAAGTAAGCAATAGTAGAAGAAAATTAGAGAGAGATTGATATTTTTGTGAGTAAAAATGAAAGAATGAGGGGGTATTTATAGTTGAGAAAAGGGAAAAAGTGTAATTATAAAAAGTTTGGGGTTAAAACAAAGTTTGGGGGCCAAATGGCTATTTTTTAAACATGCCAAACGGCTATTTTGAGGCTCCAACGGCTAGATTTTAAAAATCTGGCCGTTGGCCATTTTTTTAATTTTTTTGAATTTTGACCGTTGGGCCCGGCCCAGGCCCGCCTGCCGGGCCCGGGCTAAACGGGCCCGGGCTCACGGGTCCAAACATGAGAACCGGCCCCCCACGGGCCTAAAGCCCCCCAAGCCCGGACCCCCCACGGGCCGGCCCGTTTAGCTCGCTAGCCCGTTTAGCCCGCGGGCCCGGCTCGGTCCCGGGTCGGGCCCGGCCCACCTGCCACCCTTAGACCCGAACCATAATATTTCTTTCAATCTCGCCATAGCATACGGCCCGCTCCCATGAGAGTGGGGAAAGTAACACTTCGCTCGCGGAATGTAAATTGGGAAGCGGTCACATGCAGTCATGCACAATCAACAGTCCACCCCGACTACATCGGAAAAACAAATACTCAAGTAAATGACAAATTTCTCTCTTTAAAATCACCAAATAATATTTAAATCCTTTTTCGAAATTCATTTGCCAAGTTTTCTAATATTCAATAATATAACCTTATTTGGAATACAATTATCCATGGAGGAGTCAATTTGCTTTTAAATGATTTAAAAGATACACTCTAGCCTTCGTAGGAAATAATTACAAATTCAATAGCGTTATCAGTCTAATATCATTGGCAGGATTATATGTACAACACGTAAGGCATGCTAGTGGGTCCTAGACTATCCAGACATGTCATAATGGTAGCTACGCACGGACTCCCGTCACTTCGTGCGTACGTAGCCCCCGCAATTAATAACATGTATTTATTTAGTTCACCTTGGGGGACAATTCCCCTTCACAAAGTTAGAAAGGAGACTTACCTCGCTTCAAAATTTCATAACTGGCTTCCAAGCCCTTCCGACGACTCCAATGGATGCACAACGCCCCAAAACTACCAAATAACGGGCAAAGCAATGAAAATTCATTCTAATACTCGCAACAAATTCAAACTATACACTTTCCCAACTCCTCTTAGTGAATTTATCAAAATGCCCTCGGGCCCACGTGCCCGAAATCCAAAATTTCTCGAAGATATATTTTACCCATAGCTATACTAGTTCAAATATACAATTTACTCTAAATTCCATGCTCAAATTCGTGGCTAAAAATCCAAATAAAAATTTCTAGGTTTTCTTCAAAATTTCCCAATTTTTATACAAATTCTCATGTATAATTCCATGTAATAACCTTGTATTTAACTTAGAAACATGAAGGAATTACTTACCTAGCATTGCATGAAGAAAATCCTCTCTTGAAGCCCCTCAACATCGCCCCACACCAAAACAAAATGGGAGAAATGTCCAACAAATCTCGGTTTTAAAACATTTTGCCCAGGCCATTTCTCGCACCTATGATCCAGCTCTCGCACCTGCGATCTAGCTCTCGCACCTGCGATTCCGTAGGTGCGACCAAACTTCCGCACCTGCGGCTTTCCTCAGCTCAAGCCAAAATTCGCACCTGCGCTCATTGTCCGCATCTGCGGCTTCGCAGGTGCAGAAACTCCATTGCACCTGCGCTCCCTGCCAAACCAACAACCTTTCGCACCTGCGGCACCAAAGACGCACCTGCGGCACCGAAGACGCACCTGCGGCCCAAGCCTCGCAGGTGCGGTCACACCAGATGACAGCAATCTTAGCCTTCTTCAAACTCCAAACTTGATCCGTTAATTACCCGAAATCCACCCGAGGCCCTCGGGACCTCATCCAATTACACCAACCTGTTCCAAAATATAGCACGGACTTGCTCGAGGCCTCAAATCACATCAAACAACGCCGAAATCACGAATCGCTCTAAAATTCAAACTTTAAGAACTTGAAATTCCAAACTTCCACATTCGATGCCGAGACCCATCAAATCACGTCCGATATATGCACACAATGTGCATAAGTATAGTATCAGTACAACCGACCCCATGTACTGAGTAAGTAACAAACCTAACCTTCGGTTGAAAGTAGTGATGAGCTGGAACATAGGTCGCGTCCAACACCACTAAGCAATAGCAGTTCATAACAATGTAAAGCATATAAATAAGGAAGTAAATCAGAGATAAAAATGCTCAACTTTTTCACAGTTTTTCAAAAATAGTTCCACTTTTCAAGAATATCAGTGAAAACTCAAATCCTTTACCGAAATCGTCGTAAAAATATGAGATAGTTTGAAAACCGGAAATTTTTTCAAAAGTACTTTCCAAAATAAACTAGATGTTTCGTTTTCTTTCAGATAGAAAGCGTGAAATACCTCTCTATGTCCATATATCAATGTGTGTAAAAAGTCATGAATGATGCGATACCGTGGAACATGAGAAAAAGTGCATCTCTATGCCTATATATCATGTGTGTATACCAATGCGATGCAACTTAGTGATAAAACCATATGCATACTCTCAAAGTATCAATCCACTCAGTCCTCCCAGTCACTCAGTCCTCCCAATCACTCGTCACTCGGCACTCGTACTCAGTAGGTACATGCGCTCACTGGGGGTGTGTACAAACTCCGGAGGGGCTCCTTCAGCCCAAGCTCTATAACAAGCCAATCGTGGCATAAATCATTAAAACATGTTGCGATATGCAGTCCGATCCCATAAACATCCTCACTATCAGGCCCTCGGCCTCACTCAGTCATAAATCTCTCCAGTCTCTCAGGTTCTCAATATCATGAAACTAGCCCGACAACTATGATGTGATGTATCAATAAACAACAACTGAGGCTGAGATATGATATGAATGCATGGATGTGACTGAGTACGAACATATCAGTAAAATCAGTGAGCTAACAGTAAGAAATGACCACTATGGGTCCCAACAGTATCCGCATAAAGCCTAACATGATATCTAGAATGATTGACAACTCAATTACTTTATCACATGGTGAAAACACAAATAACAACAAGATAGGGCCATTATATGGTGCCATGGAAACAACGGAGTCACCATTCACAGGGTGCACGCCCACACGCCCATCACCTAGCATGTGCGTCACCTCAATACCAATTACATAACACCTAATTCGGGGTTTCATACCCTCATCACTAAGTTTAGAAGAGTTACTTACCTCTAACAAGCAAATTCCAGTACCGAGCAAGCCAAGCGATGCTCCAAGAATGCCATCTCGCGCGTTCCGACCTTCGAACGGCTCAAAACTAACCAAAAACAACTCAAATACATCAAACAATGCTAAAGGAACCAATACTAATCGAAAAAGGTCAAATCTTTAATCAAAAGCCCAAAATCGGCCAAAAATTCTAACATGGGCCCGCGCGTCGGAACCCGATAGAATTCACAAAATTCGTCAACCCATTCAATTACGAGTCCAACCATACTAGTTTCACTCAAATCCGACTCCGAATCGATGTTCAAAGCTCAAAATTTCATATTATGAAACTTTAGGCCAAAACTCCCAATTTCCTCTTTAAAAATTCATCAACCAAAGCTAAAATCGAAGATAGATTCACGAAATATAACCAAAACTGGGTATAGAACACTTACCCCAATTCATATTATAAAAATCTCTTCAAAAATTGCCCAATTCCGAGCTCCCCAACTCAAAATATGTTAAATGAACAAAATCCTCGCTTTAACACTATTCTGCATCGTTTCTTGTGCCAAAAGATCTCGAAACTCACTTTTGATGCCTCCAATAGATTCCTTGTGAAATTCTAGTCAAGTTAGAAGCTTATATTTGACCTTATATTGAAGGATATATGTTGGTTTCAATATTTTGAAATAGTGTAGACTTTTAAATACGAAATCAGTGGCAATTTCGTAATTAATCTGAAAAAAGTTAGCAACCCAATTCTTAGTAAAATGACCATAAATTCCTCATACAATGTCTAAATTCGACGATTCTTTTTGCTATGCCTCCGTAATTACGATACGGATTTAATGATTCAATTAGAACAGAAATTGGAGCTCATTTGCTTAATTTAATACCATTTATGCTTGAAAAAACGACGTCGAAACATAAAAAAAATAAGCACAATACAACCCAAACCTATCCGAAACTCACTCGATCCCCTCGGGATCCCGTTCCAACATACCAACAAGTTACATAAAATAACACGGACCTACTCGAGGCCTCAAATCACACATAAAAATATCGAAACGATGAATCGCACCCCAAATCAAACTTAATGAACTTTTCCAAACCTTCAAGTTCCAATTTTTGCCAATTAGTGCCGAATCTTTCTAGATATATCTAATTGAGAATCCGGGCATATGCCCAAGTACAAAATTACCATCCGGACCTAATAGAACCATCAAAACTCCAATCCGAGGTAGAATGCTAAAAAATCCAACTTGGTCAACTCTTCCAACTTAAAGATTCAATCATAAAGTTCATTCTTCCAAATAGATTCCGTACAACCTGAAAACCAAAACCGATGATTCACACAAGTCATAATACATCATATGTAGCTACTCATGCCCGTAGACTATCGAGCGAAGTGCAAATTCTCAAAATGACTGGTCGGGTCGTTACATTCTCCCCCACTTAAACATACTTTCGTCCTCGAATGTGCCAAGAGTTGTTCCCAAAACCATAAAACCGCCGTATAACTTTACCATGCACATACCCGGGGGTGATCCCACGTCACCCTATCCCATATAGGCCCGATAACAGAACGTAACTGAAATTTCTCAATTCAACCTAGTCCATAAGCCTTAAAATACAATTTTTTCAACAGCCGGAATTTCTTATAAGGTCTGAATCTCATAACCTACACGCTGTATAAGTCTCAACAAGCTGCACCAAACCGCAACCATAACCCAGACTACCATAAGAGGATATACCACATAAATCAAATATCCCTAGAAAAATCTTCGATCACAGTAACTGCTCATAACAACCCAATTCCGGTAATAAACCTCATATCTAACAAAATCTCACTCTAAAAACTTCGTACACTGCCCGTAATGAAAGAACATGCAGAAACTTATAACCATTCATCAAATCAACAAGTTGTGGAGCTCTCTCTCCTTCAACAAGAACTATAGCCAATTCCTAAGCCGACTTCCGATATTATCCTTCCAAATATACCGCAACCAAATCCGATAACACCTATCCTAGATCCGACGACTTCATCTAATCGAATACCAACTACTCTACTGATATGCAACACCAATACTACCAAGAACCACAAACCGTGTAATCCATGTACCAATAAGCAACAATCCAAATGTACTCAATAGCAAAAATGACTCAATCAAGAGTACTATCCCGCAAGCTCAACGGGTACCATCACCACGCAATGCTAAGAACCCATCACACACCGTAGAACCCTCACCCGACTCTAACAGAAAGGTTCATACCTCAATATAACTCCGTTGCAATGCGCGACTCCATCCAAACACTGGTCCATATCATATATCTCAAGCCACCCTGCTCAAAATCAATAACCACGCGAAAATCGACATCAAGTACCCAAATTGCATTACCATAACAACGGAGGATAAGATGACACAATGCCACACAAAACCCGAAAGAACATAACTAATACGCCCTCAATCGTGCAATACCCAATTATTCATCTCGCTCAAATTTCTCTATAAAACTACAATAGAGTCGCACCATGTGTGCCTAAAACCAACAAATAACAACTGCCCATAGCAGAGAAGAGTAACTCACAGAAATTTCAGAACATGAATAGCTCAGCAACAACCGAATGTCACATCCCTCAATAGTAGCATTAAGGATCCAACCAATCCGACTTAGTGTTGACTACAAATCCTAATTGAGCCTACCCCATGGACACCTAATTCAACTCTAGTCATCCACAAGTAGATAAATAAGCCTCCGAAAGTCCGAAACGACTGAATCATAACACACTATCATTTGTCTAGCTTCGGCCACAACTTCACAGTCCATAACCAAGAATAATCTACTCATGAGAACTCCAGTCTCCAAATCCATGGAGCACATGAATCACCATATCTGATCCCAACTCCACTGCCAGAATGTCTAACACATCTCTAATACACGATCATTCCAAAAAAAATGCTTCTAAAATTCTTCCTTGCCACATAGCAAAATACGAATATCAACAGTTGATCAACTAGGAGAGTGCCGCAGTACCCTCTTCAAGCCACACCAAATAGTGCCATCATTTACTTAATCATCCGAGACCGTCCACGCTGCCTACGAATTTCTGACCTTCCCTCCAAAACTAAACTATGACCTAGCACATGCAAATCTCAAATCCCACATAACAAACCGCATCTACCATGCCATCATATGAAAAATACGAGAACTTCATGGTCCACTCCGGGTCACCCGCAACTACATACTCAATTATCCAAACACCTTCCATTTTATTTCATCCCGAAGATAGTCACAATACACAACATGTTCCACACAACGGTAGGAAATATACACTCCGAACCGTGGTAGCAACCATCGAGAACCTTTCGAACTCATTTGCACATAATCAAGCCATCAGAACTAAATCTATCTAACTCAACCAGGCTACGCGAGTCGCCAAAATGAATAGCATTGCCACGAAACACCCGTAGAGACTAGCCACGTCGCAAGTACCCAATGAACCGATCATACCCTTTTTGTGCTGATCCAACCAACTACCAAGCTGACCTATCTCTCCAAGTCCCTTCCAAATTTCCTTCAAATTGATAATTCTCCTTACTAGAACACCACGATCCCTAACCAAAGTTCACCACACAAGAGACCCTAGTATAATACCACAACGCCCTAAGGCCCATAAGCCGCTGAATTTCCTCTTAAGCACTCTGAAGCACCACAACCGAGACATCCACTCCTAAGAGACCTTATGTGAACCTAAAACTATTTCTTTCACCTTCTTGATACTGAAATGGATAATACTCAATGATATAAAAAAATGCCACAGTCTCGACATCGTCATGTAACACTCAATTTCTAGCCATATACAATTCTTAAAAATTCCAAATCACTACATATAAACCTTGAATCCATTAGAAACATTTTCGAGAGTCATCCACTCTACTCAAATCTCAATTAAACTGACCAAATGGACCGAACGACCTGTTCCTCATTAGCACACCAACACCTAAGGGAGTAACCCACACTCCTAAGCAACCGAGCAATTCCTACTCCATGCACACTACATCCTTCACGAATAACCACTCAATTATTTTATGATTCTAAAATGCCTATAAGGTTTAATACAACCCGTATTCAGAAATTCCCTTACTCGAGTCATCCTCAATCTCAACCCTTGTAGTCATAATTGATTCACTAGTATACCTCAAACTGAAACCAATACAACACATAATCATACAGTCAACTTGTCGATAGAAGATTACCCCACTTGGCTCGAAGCCATGGATCAAAACACACAATAATTCACAATGTCCATACTCAATTGCTGCCACAATACCACCGTGAGATTCAACCAAATCCTTCGTAAGCTCATATAACACAATCCATCTAATACTTCAAATTATCTACAACTCATGCATTCACCCTTGTAATAATCAAGCCAACTTCTACAAGAAATCCAAACTCAAATTGCAACATATAAAATCCACTGGTTAAAGAGAACTCGCTACAAAACAACATAGGAATCAAACAACCTCAGGACACCCCGCAGGAGATAACCCACCTGTTTATGCTTCAAATTGACATCTTTCTATATCCTTCCAAAATCATAACTATTACACAGTCCCTTAATCATTCTGAGCCTGAACTCATAACACGACATGGAGATCTCCTTCACTTCACAACTAAACAACATGAGAGATCTTTCAACACACCCATAGTTTGAGGCCATATGCCAATTCAAGACAGAAATCAACACCCAATAGTCCTTTTTTTCATCTCAAGCAACCTCTTCTCATTACATTCAATCCATATGAACACATCCCACAGTCACATCATACTCATCATATAGCCATACAACCACTCATAGAGCCATAAATTCCACTAATAGGGACACTACTGAACTTATAAGTCCAAAAGCACGTGCTCACACAACCAATATCTCTGTGCTCAAGCTACAGTCAAAACCTGGACTCAAGTCCTCCAGACTGGCCCATCATCAGCATACTGAAATCACATCTCGCACCTCATCTACAGAATCATAAGCCGTCGATGCATAGCTGATATCGAGTGCTCAAGTGCACAAACGAATGCGTGGAAGGAGTTCAAAGAGTTACGCTTCAAGCTGAATTAATTTCGCACGATAAAGAAATAAAGATGGGAAGTATATCCTAAATATCCTGTAGCCTCTCAAAGATAGGTATGGACGTCATCATACCGATCCGCAAGACTCTACTAGACACTTGCTCATGACTTGTAGAACCTATGAACCTAGAGCTCTGATACTAACTTGTCACGACCCCAAATCTACTAGTCGTGATGGCACCTAACTCAACCCGCTAGGTAAGCCAACTAATATCTATCCAATTTCAATAATATTATCAAGGCAATTAAATAAAAGTAATTTACTGAATCTCATACATTTCCCAAGGACTGGTAATACAAATCATGAGCTTCTAAGAATAGAGTTTACAAAGAGGAAATGAAATAAATACATAGTTTGTTTGAAAAGTACATAAACAGAGCTTTATAATCTAAGGTTACCCTGAATGAAAGAGGCAGCTGCAACAGGGATGCGGGTACGTCTTCAAATCCAGCAACCATTGAACACAACAACAACAACAACCAACATCTGCACACAATGTGCATAAGTGTAGTATCAGTACAACCGACCCCATGTAGTGAGTAAGTAACAAACCTAACCTTAGGTTCAAAGCAGTGACAAGCTGGAACATAGGTCGGGTCCAACACCAATAACCAATAGCAGTTCATAACAACGTAAATCATATAAATAAGAAAGTAACTCAGAGATAAAAATGCTCAGCCTTTTCAATGTTTTCCAAAAAATAGTTCCACTTTTCAAGAATATCAGTGAAAACTCAAATCCTTCACCTAAATCGTCATAAAAATATGAGATAGTTTGAAAACCGTAAATTTTTCCAAAAATCCTTTCCATAATAAATTGGATGTTTCGTTTTCTTTCTAGATAGCAAGCGTGAAATACCTCTCTATGCCCACATAACAATGTGCGTAAAAAGTTATGAATGACGTGTTACCGTACAACATGAGAAAAAATGCATCTCTATGCCTGTATGTCATGTGTGCATGCCAATGCGATGCAACTCAGTGATAAAACCATATGCATACTCTCAAAGTATCAATCCACTCAGTCCTCCCAATCACTTGTCACTCGGCACTCGCACTCAGTAGGTACCTGTACTATTAGGGGTGTGTACAGACTCCGTAAGGTCTCCTTCAGCCCAAGTGCTATAACAAGCCAATCGTGGCATAAATCAGTAAAATATGCTGCGACGTGCAGCCCGATCCCATAAACATCTTCACCATCAGGCCCTCGGCCTCACTCATTCATAAATCTCTCCAGGCTATCGAGCTCTCAATATCATGAAACTAGTCCGACAATAATGATATGATGTATCGATAAATAACAACTGAGACTGAGATATGATATGAATGCATGGATGTGACTGAGTACGAACATATCAGTAAAATCATTGAGATGACAGTAAGAAATGACCACTATGGGTCCCAACAGTATGAACATAAAGCCTAACATGATTGACAACTCAATTACTTTATCACATGGTGAAAACACAAATAATAATAAGATAGGGCCACTATACGGTGCCATGGAAACAACAGAGTCAACATTCACAGGGTGCACGCCCACACGCCCGTCACATAGCATGTTCATCACTTCAATACAAATCACATAACATCTAATTCGGAGTTTCATACCCTCAGCACTAAGTTTAGAAGAGTTACTTACCTCTAACAAGCAAATTCCAGTACCGAGCAAGCCAAGCGATGCTCCAAGGATGCCATCTCACGCGTTCCAATCTCCGAGTTCGAAACTAACCAAAAAACTCAAATACATCAAATAATGCTAAAGGAACCAATCCCAATCGAAAAAGGTCAAATCTTTAATCAAAAGCCCACATTCGGCCAAAAATCCCAATCCGGGCCTGCACTTTGAAACCCGAAAAAACTCACAAAATCCGTCAACTCATTCAATTATGATTTCAACCATACTAGTTTCACTCAAATCCGACTCCGAATCGATGTTCAAAGCTCAACATTTCATATTATGAAACTTTAGGCCAAAACTCCCAATTTTCTCTTTAAAAATTCATCAACCAAAGCTAAAATCGAAGATAGATTCACAAAATATAATCAAAACTGAGTAAAGAACACTTACCCCAATTCATATGCTGAAAATCACCTAAACAATTGTCCAATTCCGAGCTCCCCAACTCAAAATATGTTAAATGAACAAAACCCTCATTTTAACATTGTTCTGCCTTGTTTCTTGTTCCAAAAGATCTCAAAACTCACTTTTGATACTTCTAATGGATTCCTTGTGAAATTATAGTCAAGCTAGGCTCTTAAATCACTCCATTTGACCTTATATTGAAGGAGATATGATCGTTTCAATATTTGGAAATAATGTAGATTTTTAAAGACGAACTTAGTAGCAATTTCGTAATTAATCTGAAAAAAATCAGCAACCCAATTCTTAGTAAAATGACCATAAATTCCTCATACGATGTCCAAATTCGACGATTCTTTTTATATATACCTCCGTAATTATAATACGGATCTAATGCTTCAATAAGAACAGAAATTGGAGCTCATTTGCTTAATGTAGTACCATTTATGCTTGAAGAAACGACGCCGAAACATAAAAAAAAATAAGCGTAACACAATCCAAATCTATCTGAAACTCACCCGAGCCCCTCGGAATCCCTTCCGAACACCCCAAAAAGTCCCATAAAATAATACGGACCTACTCGAGGCCTCAAATCACACATAACAACATCGAAATGATGAATCACATCCCAAATCAAACTTAATGAACTTTTCCAAACCTTCAAATTCCAATTTTTGCCAATTAGTGCCGAATCTTTCTAGAAATATCCAATTGTGAATCTGGGCATACGCCCAAGTCCAAAATTACCATCCAGACCTAACAAAACCATGAAAACTCCAATCCGAGGTAGAATGCTAAAAAGTCCTACTTGGTCAACTCTTCCATCTTAAAGATTCAATCTTAAATTTCATTCTTCTAAATCGATTCCGTACAACCTGAAAACCAAAACCGACGATTTATACAAGTCATAATACATCATACGGAGCTACTCATGCTCGTAAACTATCGAGCGAAGTGCAAATGCTCAAAACGACCGACCTGGTCTTTACAAAAATAATGTCAACTAAGAACAAAAAAGGGTATAGGCTTGTAATGTGGGTACCAAATGAATGTATATAAGCTCAATAGGGTTTACTAGTGATCAATTTTATTTTGTGATAAGCATTAAGCTCAAAAAGATCAAAGAAAGCCTAAAATCATTTTTCAAACCGAGCATCACCTAAAATTTCGCTTTGACTCACATTTCGGGAAAGTTCTAGACACAAGTACAATACATAGACTACACAAAAACCTTTTCACACATGGCACATGACTCACTAAGGGACAGTCTCATTCCTGCTCTTAACTAATGCAAGTATTCACAAAGCCACGAGATATTAAGCATTAAGCACAAAGTGAACATAAGTCAAGTAAATGAGACATAGGCGCCACAAAACATGCTATCCAATTTATGAAGGCATCATGATCAATTTTAAAACATATGGAAGGTACTACACATGCTAAAGACTAAATATGCTACTATCAAACAAGTCAAGAGCGCATAGGAATCTCATATTTCTTCCTCCATTTATTTCCTAAATTCTAATCTACTCTAAAAATTGAAAAACTACTACCCGGTTCAAAGTACATCCCATGGAAAAGAACCGAGGCACAAAGAAAAACCACTGGGGATTATTATTATCTAAAAACAAAAAGACATACTTTTGTATATATATATATATATATATATATATATATATATTTCAATTTTTTTTGCTAGACTTTAACCCATCAAGAAAATTGTCTAGGAGATCCATCGTCAGGAAAAGTCCAATATTTTTCAATCTTTTTTTAAATTTTAAAATTAATCACCTAAACTACACTATTATAAAAAAAAAAATACAAAATTGAAAAAAATAAGAAATTAACATACTAATATAATACTACTAATGATCTAAGAGAATTTCTCCTATCCCACACTTAAAAGAGTGCAATGTCCCCAATGAACAAATAAAGTAAAAAATAACGAGGGTGGACAAGAAACTCCCTGAAAGGCCAAAGGCCGAAGCACAAGCAGCTCACGGGATACTCAGACTTCTCCCAGGTATAATCCCCTTGTGCGGGTACCTCACACTCAGTTTACTCTATGCTCCTACTCCGACAAACACAAAAACAACACTACAAAAAGAAAAACACAATATAAAAAACAAAAAGAAAAAGAATAGAATTGGGTTTCCACCCAACAAGCGCTTGATTTAACGTTGCGACATGACGCCATCACTTTCACCACTTTTCCTTCCACTTTGAGGATATGAATTGTGCCCTAATTTTACATCAATTTTTCTGCCACGTCAATGTGGCGGTGGTGTGAATACAAAATAACCAAGTAAACTATGCCGCATCTTACACTTCTTGGCCTTTAAGTAAGGGATGCCGTTTTTTTCTTTTTGGTGTGGCAAATTCTAGAATATAAAGGCCTTGTTCTTCATCTATAAATTTCTCCAAAGGCTCGATCTCCATGTCTCCATTCAAACATAATGTAGAAAAATGATTAGAATGAGGACCAACACGCCCCAACTCCAAAACTGTATTATTTTTGACATCCTCAATAATATATACTTCCTCAACCTCAACATCATCAACAAGAACATGGTCTAATAATTGGTATTCTCATTTTAGCTCCTCAATTTGGTCCAGAAGATCTTTTCAGCTTCACACAACTTATCATTAAATTGTTGGGCGTTACACGCATCAACCTTTGCACACAAATCTGCATCCAAGTTATGCACAACCAAGCCAATATTGTCAATTTTATGTGTAATCTCAACTCTCTCCTTAGACCAATCATTCACCAATGTTGTTAGAAGATAATTTCATTTCGTATATTCCCTTAATCGAGAATATTCATCCCAATACCAACCCTTATTCCCATATTCAAATTTATACCTCCCAGAGTTCAGGTCATGACAAGCCCAAAAACACGGGCCATAAAAGTCTTCCGTCAACCAAGCGTCTTCATGAATAACCTTACCTCCGGATATTTCATCCCCATATGTCATGTTGAGAGAACTAGAAAAACACTAAGATAAAAATCAAATTGTTATAAAAATAAAACTATTTACAAAATGAGAAGAAAAAAAAAACTTGTAAAGATAAAAGTAAAAGTCTAATCTAGAAAAATAGTTAATTTCTAAGTCCCCGACAACGGCGCCAAAAACTTGTTGCGGCCAAACGCACACACAAGTATACATTGTCGTCAAGTAATAAAGTGATAAGATAGAGTGTCGAACCCACGAGGACGTATAATTAACTATTAACTAAATTAGACTATCTTAAGTATCTAAACAAGAATTAAACCTAGAAATATTTGATTCTAAACTAATTAAAATAAAGAAAAACTAATAATGAACTTTGAACAAAGGAAGAGAAGATTTTTATATTATCAATATAATGAAAACGATCTAGGGCTATGGGCTATCGAACATTCCTATTGTATTCTTCAATTGAATTGATTAACTAATTTATCTAGTTTATTGGTTAACATGGTTAATATTGCTCATAAGAATCTATCGAGTTCTTACTCGCCTATTCAAGCTAACCTAACGCCTATATGTCTATGGAATTAGAATTAATAAGAACACATTTATAATTTTTATAAATCAACCAAGCAAGGCAATTAGGTATATGTCTATCCTAACCGCGAATCTGTTCCCCGATGCCCAGGTTCAAGAACTTGCTCTACTCAATCCTATATGCAATCTAGAATCCCACTTTCGAGTACAATTCTGGATTCGTAGATAGTATTCAATTGGTGATCAAGCAATCATATAATTAAGCGCAAGATTGAATAATAAACCAATATGATAAATCAAGGAAGCAAATTAAATCGATATCTGAATAACAATAGTCATGAAAGAACCACAACCCTAGAACGTGAAGTTTAGCTCCACATAGACATGGTAGCCAAACAACAAATCATACAAATACACATAAAAATTATAAAGTTTGATGGAAGAAAGATGAAACCCGACCTCCACGGCGGCTCAGTGCTCTCCTTTCTCCAAAAGTTACTCTCAAAAATGTTCTTCCCCTCTCCAAAATAAGTTTAGAACCCCTTTTATACGAGTTGAGACCGTATAAGACCGAAATAACCTTGTCCGAAACAAAGTAGGAAAACCCCACCCCCAGCATCCAGGGCAGCGCCTCGCGCTGGCCCTGACGCAGAATGCAGTAGCGTTTTGCGAATTGAACTCTTTTCAGCGGCCAACTTCCAACTTTCCTTACAAACATTTTTTTGTTTTCTACTTTGTCTCCTTTAATCTCCAATCATCAACCAATCATTATGTCCCCTCTCTTGTTTTAATTCTTACAATTCAAATTTACTTTACTTCATTTCATGCCACGTAGACAAACATCCTAAGTCCTCCATTTTTCTTCATTTCATGTGCTGCTCCAAATTGTTTCACCCATGTAGATTTTTTTCTATCCTCTTTCCGATTATAATTTCGTGCTCTTTTTCTTTTTGCATAATTTTGCTTCGAATCTTTTTATTTTTGCACCGATTTATTACTTCACAGTTAAAATATGATACTAAGCATAAAGTGATAGTTAATACTCAAAAGATGATTAAACGGAATATAATATAAGGCAATAATGAGAAAATATATGTATTTTTAACCGAACATCAATAACATTTTTATTTTTTGAATATATTTTAGAATATATATACTAACAATCAAGAGGTCACTTGTATAAAATTGCAAACTCAGTTCTTACAAAATTAAATTGACTACGACTTGTGATTCATGTCGAACTTCAAATATAGAAGGAGTTTGTACACCAGATTGCATTTTGGGACTTTATGTAAGTTGCATAGCTTTGCTCCGTCAATGAGCCAAGAGGCCCTCAAACATTTTGACATTATACTTCGGGATTTTTACCTTCCTATACACTATTTGAAATTTTGTTTCCTTCCTTATTCAAGTTTTAATTTAATTACATAGGCATATACAACTTAACAATTACATACACTTTGAAAATTAAATGAGTATACTTTTATATTAGTAATTGAATAAGGAATGAATTATATCTCATCCTTATTCTCTCTCTCTCTCTCTCTCCCGCGCTCTCTCTCTCTCTCTCTTCGTCTCTCTCTGTATCTCAATGTCTCATTCTCCGTTCTTCCCCAATTTTTCTTCCTCTGATGTCCTCTATTTTTTATCCTTTCATGTTGTATATATTTTTAATGGAATTCATCTGTCACGACCCCAAATCTTGAACCGACCGTGGTGACGCCTATCGTGGAACTAGACTAGCAAACAATCACCTTATTACAGTTTCTTTCTGAAATCCCAACCATTTTCAACATTTCATAAAGTATATAGAATTACTGAATTCATTAGGCAAAATAAACAGCTAAATAGTCTAAACCATCCCCAAAATCCGGAGTCAACATGTCATGAGCATCTAAGAAATATCCCAACAATTCTACTATTATAATACAAAACCTCCGAACGAATAGCTAGACAACACAAAAGAAGGGAAAACAGAGATGCTGCAGACGCTGAACAACTACCTCTACATCCCGAACTCCGGATCCGCACGGAATAGATGGCCAACGCTCAGTATCAACACTTGAATCTGCACACAGGGGTGCAAGGAGTAATGTGAGTATGCCAACTCAGTAGTAATGAAAATAAATCAAGTCTAAGCGGCAAGAAACACATAAAATCAATATCATCAGTTCACAATATGCACAACCTTTCTTTCCAACAGTATATACATAGATATATGAAATCAACATGCCTCAAAAGCAAACTTCAGTAAAAATCCTTTGAAAAATGTGTTTTCCAACAATTTCCGAAATAAAATAACCGAAGGATTTAGTATGAAATGAAATAAATCATAAGTAGCCCCTCGGGCAAAAACATGAATCATAAATCGCCCCTCGGGCAGAACATCACTCAGCACCTCACAGCCACTTAGTATCAACCCCTCGGGCAACCTCACTGTCACTCATGCCTCCCAATCACTCATCAGTCGGAACTCGACACTCAGCACTCAGCACTCAGTATGTACCTGCGCTCACTGGGGGTGTGTACAGACTCCGTAGGGGATCCTTCATCCCAAGCGCTAATATCAAGCCACCTCGTGGCGTATCATAACCTCACAATCAGGCCCTCGGCCTCACTCAGTCAGAAACTCTCAAAATCCCCTCGGGCGTATCACTAAAACAGGGTACTCGACCCAAAACATCATTTTTAAATCTCAAAATAGTGTAAATCAGGATGAGTTTCGAAAACAGTTAAGCATAATATGACTGAGTGTAAATCATAAATAAACAGTGAGGAATAGCAATAAAAAGCCCCCAAGGGGTCTAAACAAGTTGGTGCAAGGCCCCAAACATGGCTTATAGACCAAATATAGCAATAGTCTTTAGAACACAATTTAACATATGATATAGAGTAAAATACGCAACTCAATAGTTGCCGCGGAGAGGACCAAGTCCAATCCAAAAATTAGTGTGCGCCACATACTCGTCATACGACATATGTGCCATTCTAAAAACAGTGAGAACTATGAAGTTCGGGGTTTCATACCCTCAGGACAAGATTTATAACCATTACTTACCTCTACCTGGTCATAATACTAGTTCACGATTCTCTTACCCCTCAAATTGGCTCCCGATTGCTCCGAATCTAACCAAAACAAGATTAACATCATCAATATACGCTAAAGGAACACAACCCAATCGAAAACTATCAATTTATACAAAAATCTCGAAATTCGGCCAAACCCGAGCCCCGGGCCCACGTCTCGGAATT
Source organism: Nicotiana paniculata (assembly GCA_005239505.1). Classification (NCBI taxonomy): domain Eukaryota; kingdom Viridiplantae; phylum Streptophyta; class Magnoliopsida; order Solanales; family Solanaceae; genus Nicotiana; species Nicotiana paniculata. The sequence goes on from ML306817.1 coordinate 29,623, forward strand.
TAATAAAATTTACATCACTAGAATCCTCATCCTCCCACGATTCTATACATACCAAGAACACTAAAATCTAACCACAATTGCCCACTCAAATCCTCAAAAGAAAATTCCAAATTTCATGCACCTTTCTTCCCCAAATTTGGGTTTAATTTCAACAATTTTCCAGTTTAATTACTTAGAAAACGACATAGAAACGAGTTATGAAGTTGAAAACCTTACCTCCAAGTGATTGACTTCGATTTCCTCTTCAAACCCTCTCAAAAGAGCTCCCAACTCGTTCAATAATGGAGGAAAATGAGCTAATCTCGCACAAATGGCCTTTAAAACATTTTGCCCAGTAATTAATTTTCCTCAGTGCGATCGCATTTCCAGGGATGCGTTCACGATGCAAAGACCAGCCCACTCTATGCGTTCACGTACGAACACACGCGTTCGCATAGTTCAAACACTCACCCCCCTCACGCGCCTCAGAACACCCTATGCGATCGCGGACCTTACCCACGCGATCTCACTGCACACAGGACCCACTCTTACGCGATCGCGGCCTCCTCCCACGCGATCGCATTGCATACAAACCCATGCTGACCCCAACTAGCCTATGAGATTGCATTATTACCCACATGATCGCATAGAAGGACACCAGAACAGAACACCAGCAAAATTTGCAACTTCCAACATCCAAACTTGATTCGTTAATCTGTCAAGACACACATGAGTCCCTCGGGACTTCAACCAAACACGCCACCACAACCCATAACCTTATTCAAACTTAGTCGAGCCTTCGAAATAACAAAAACAACGCAAAAACACCAAAATTACATCAAATTCAAGCCTATGAACTTTGAAACTTCTAAATTTCGCCAACGATGCCGAAACCAACCAAAACACCTCCGATTGACCTGAAATTTTGCAAACATATCAAAAATGACATTACGAACCTGCTCCAACTTCCGGAATTCTATTCCGACCCCGATAGCCTATTTTCCACTGCCGACCAGAAATCACCAAAAACTAACTTTCGCCAATTCAAGCCTAGTTCTACACCGGACATCGAAACTTCATTCCAAACACACTCCTAAGTGCCAAATCACCTAACGAAGCTATCCGAGCCATACAATCTGCATTCTAAGGTTGTTGACCAATAAGTCAACTCCCAGTTGACTTTTTCAACTATTAAGCTAATTTAATAGATTAAGTGTCTCAATTCTCACCACGATTACTCTGAACCCGAAACTGACCCACCACAACATAAATAGGATAAGCAACATATGATAAAACATAAACGTGGGAAACAGGGCTAATCTCATGGAACGACCGGCCGAGTCGTTATATCCTCCCCTTCTTAAACAAACGTTCGTCCTCGAACGGGTCTAGAAACATACCTGGAGTCTCGAATAAGTGAGGATATTTGTCCCGTATCTCCCAGTTGGTCTCTCAGGTGGCATCCTTCACCGGCCGCCCTCTCCACTGAACCTTCACTGAAGCTATATCCTTAGACCTCAACTTTCCCCTCTTCCCGAACCGCATAACACCCTTCATGGGTGACACCTTCAGCAACACCTTATCCCCAACCATGAAAGACACATCCCGGACCTCAATATAGCTCTTCTGCCTAGACTGCGCCGTGCGAAGCCGCTCTTGAATCAACTTTTCCTTACCTAACGCATCCTGAACCAGGTCTGTGCCCAATAGTCTAGCGTCGCCCGACTTAAACCAACCAACTGGAGATCTACACCTCCTACCATATAAAGCCTCATACGGAGCCATGTGGATACTCGACTTATAACTATTATTATATGCAAACTCCGCGAGTGGCAGAAACTGGTCCCATGAACCCCCAAAATCATTGACACATGCACGCAACATATCCTCCAAAATCTAAAATGTACGCTCCGACTGCCCGTCGGTATGAAGATGAAACACTGTGCTCAACTCGACCTGAGTACCCAACTCTCTCTGTACGGCTCTCCAAAACTGAGATGTGAACTGATTACCTCTGTAAAAAATGATAGTAACTGGAACCCCATGCAATCGGACAATCTCCCTGATATAAATCTCAACTAATCGCTCCGAAGAATAAGCAGTACTAACAGGAATGAAGTGCACGGACCTGGTCAGCCGATCCACAATAACCCATATAGCATCAAACCTCCTCGAAGTCCGTGGGAGTCCAACTACGAAGTCCATGGTGATCCGCTCCCACTTCCACTCCGGAATATCAAATATCTGAAGCAATCCACCTGGTTTCTGGTGCTCATACTTGACCTGCTGACAGTTGAGACACCGATCCACAAACTCAACAATATATTTCTTCATCCGCCTCCACCAATGATGCTTCCTCAAATCTTGATACATCTTTGCGGCACCCGGATGGATGGAATGCCGCGAACTATGGGCGTCAGCCAGAATCAAATCTCGAAGTCCATCTACATTGGGCACGCAAATCCGGCCCTACATCCTCATGACCCCATCATCACCAATAACCACATCCCTAACATCACCGCAACGGACCCTGTCCTGAAGAACAAGCAAATATGGATCATCATACTGGCGTGCTCTAATCTGAACATAAAGAGAAGACCTGGAGGCTACACAAGCTACTACCTGCGGGGGCTCTGATAGATCCATATCTCACCAACTGACCCGCTAAAGCCTGAACATAGAGTGCTAAAGGCCGCTCTGCTACTGGAAGGTAGGCTAGTCTCCCCAAACTCTCCGCTCTGTGACTCAGGGCATCGGCCACTACATTGGCCTTCCCCGAATGATATAAAATCGTGAGGTCATAATCCTTGAGAAGCTCCAACCACCTCCTCTGACACAGATTTAGATCCTTCTGCTTATGCAGAGGCTGCAGACTACGGTGATCAGTGAAAATCTCACAATGCACTCTATACAAATAATGACGCCAAATCTTCAAGGTGTGAACAATAGCTGCTAGCTCAAGATCGTGCACTGGATAATTCTTCTCGTGCACCTTCAACTGTTTGGACGCGTAGGCAATCACCCTACCGTCCTGCATCAAAATTGCTCCAAGGCCAACTCTCGAGGCATCACAGTAAACTGTATAAGAACCTGAACCCGTAGGCAAGATCAGCACTGGAGTTGTAGTCAAAGCTGACTTGAGCTTCTGAAAGCTCTCCTCACACTCCTCAGTCCACATGAACTGAGCACCCTTTTAGGTCAGTCTGGTCATAGGTGCAGCAATAGATGAAAATCCCTCTACGAAACGGTGCTAATACCCTACTAAACCAAGGAACTGCAAATCTCAGTAGCTGATGACGGTCTAGGCCAACTCTGCACCGCCTCTACCTTCTTCGGATCAACCTGAATACCCTCGCTGGACACCGCGTGCCCCAAGAATGCTACTGAATCAAGCCAGAACTCACACTTCAAAAATTTTGCATACAATCTCTTCTCTCTTATGGTCTGAAGCACAATTCTCAAATGCTGCTCATGATCCTCCCGAGATTGGGAATACACCAAGATATCGTCAATGAACACGATGACGAAAGAATCCAGATAAGGCCGAAATACATTGCGCATCAAGTGCATAAAGGCTGCTGAGACATTAGTCAGCCCAAATGACATAACCAGGAACTCATAATGACCATATCTAGTCCTGAAAGCAGTCTTCGGGATGTCTAGCCCCGGAATCTTCAACTGATGATAAACGGAACGCAAGTCAATCTTGGAAAATACCTTGGAACCCTGCAACTGATCAAATAAGTCATCTATACGAGGCAAGGGATACCGATTCTTCGTCGTAACTCTATTCAGCTACCGATAATCAATACACATATGCATATAACCATCCTTCTTCTTTACGAACAACACCGGTGCACCCCAAGGTGACACACTAGGCCGAATGAACCCCTTATCTAGGAGTTCCTGAAGCTGCTCCTTTAATTCATTTAGCTCCGCTGGTGCCATACGATACGGTGGAATAGAAATAGGCTGGGTGCCTAGCATCAGGTCAATACCAAAATCAATGTCCCTGTCAGGCGGCATGCCTGGCAGGTCTACAGGAAACACGTCCGGAAAGTCACGTACCACAGGAACCGAGTTAATAGCGGGAGCCTCGCCACTGACATCCCTCACAAAAACCAGATAAGATAGACACCCCTTATCAACCATGCGCTGAGCCTTCAGGTAGGAAATCACCCTGCTAGGCATATACTCAGATGAACCTCTCCACTCAACCCTCGGGCATCCGGGCATAGCTAAGGTCACGGTCTTAGTGTGACAATCAAGAACAACATGACACAGAGATAACCAATCCATGCTCAATATCACATCAAAATCGACCATGCTGAGTAACAGTAGGTCCACTCGGGTCTCCAAACCCCCAATAGATATCACACACAACGGATACACACGGTCCACAACAAGAGTATCGCCCACTGGAGTCGACACATGAACAGAGGTAACTAAAGACTCACGGGCATATCCAGAAAATTGGCAAAATATGAAGAAACATAGGAATATGTAGAATCAGGTTCAAATAAAGCCAAAGCATCTCGGCAACAGGCTGAGACAATACATGCGATCACTACATCGGAGGCCATAGCATCCGGCCTGGCTGGAAATGCATACATACGGGCCTGTCCTCCACCTGCTCGACCTCCCCCTCTAGGGCGGCCTCTAGCTTACTGACTACCACCCCTGGCTGCCTGGGGGTGGGTGGTGAAGTAACTGGAGCTGAAGTCCAGGGCTGGCCCCTTTGCTGAGAAGAACCACCAGGACGATGGGGACACTGCCTCCACATGTGCCCGAACTCTCCATACTCAAAACAACTCCCTGGAGATGGAGGCAGGGACTGATAGAAACCCCTAGCACCAGAACGGCCACTGGAAGACTCATGCATAGAAGAAATCTGAACTGGTGGTGCTCAAGCTGCACTCTGAGCTGGAAGGGCACCGAATGAAGTACGGCCTGGATGAGAACCACGGGGACCATGCCCCGAAGACGCATCACCATAAGCTGGGCGGACTGACTGAGGAGGCTTGAATGAACAACCTCTACCATGCTGAAACTTCCCCCTGGAAGGAGCACCAGAACTGCCCGATCCACGAGGCCTCTTGGCCTCCCTCTCCTCCCGCTCCTGGTGGCGAACCAACTCAATATCTTGAGCAATGTCAACAACTTGCTCGAATGTAGCATCTGATACTCTCTCCCAAGTCATAAATATGTGGAGCTAATAAGTAATGCCATCCACAAACCTCCTAACCCTCTCCCTATAAGTAGGGACCAACTCGGTATCATGACGAGCCAACTCCGAAAACTATATCTCGTACTGCGTCACTGATAGCTCCCCCTGACGCTGCTGCTCGAAAAGCCTGCACTGCTCCTCCCTGTGAGACTGAGGTACATACTTCTCCAAGAAGATAGTGGAGAACTGCTGCCAGGTGAGGGGTGCTGAACCAACATGACTACGCCTCTCAAAAGACTCCCACCAAGTGAAAGCAGCACCAGAAAACTGAAATGTAGCAAATGAGACCCCACTAGTCTCCAAAATCCTGGCAGTACGCAACATCCTCTTACACTTATCCAGAATACCCTAGGCATCCTCGCCCTCAGCACCACTGAATGTTGGAGGTTGTAGTCTGCTAAACCTCTCCAGTCTACGCTGCTCGTCCTCTGGCATAGCCGGAACCACGAAATCCCAAACTGGAGCAACCGGCTGGGCTGGAACCGCCCCAGGTGCCTGCGGAACCTGAGTACGCTGCTCAGGTGTCCGGGCAACTAGAGTCTGACTGCCTCCCCCGACCTGAGAAGTAGCGGCAACTGCCTGAGCAAGGGTGGTACACACCGTCAAGATCTGGGCCAAGGTCTCCTGAAAACCTGGAATAAAAATAGGCATTGCCGGTGCCTGAGCCTGTCCCGCTGGAGTATCTTTTTCGTGAATCTGATCCTGATCAGTAGGGGGATCAACTGGCACTTCCCTGACTTCTGCACGGGCTGGCCGCCTACCTCTACCACGACCTCAACCGTAGCCTCGACCTCTCACTGGTCTAGCTGGTGGCTGATCATCCTGTTTGGTAGCGCGAGTCCTCACCATCTATGAGAGAAGTAAACAACAGAAGTTTAGATTTCCAGAATCAAGTAAAATGGCACGACAGAATTCAAGAAAAATGAGATTTTTCCTAGGGGTTCCGTAGCATTTTGAAGATAAGTACAGACGTCTTCGTACCGGTCCGCAAGACTTTACTAAACCTGCTTATGATCGTTGAGTCCTATGTAACCTAGGCTCTGATACCAACTTGTCACGACCCCAAATCCTAAACTGGCCGTGATGGCGCCTATCGTGGAACTAGGCTAGCCAATAATCACCTAATTACAATTTTTTCTAAAATCCCAGCCATTTTCAACAATTCATAAAGTATATAGAATTACTGAATTCATTAGGCAAAATAAACAGCTAAATAGTCTAAACCATCCCCAAAATCTGGAGTCAACATGTCATGAGCATCTAATAAATATACCAACAAGTCAACTATTATAATACAAAATCTCCGAACGAATAGCTAGATAAAACAAAAAAATGGAAAATAAAGATGATGCGGACGCTGAACAGCTACCTCTATATCCCGAACTCCGGCACTGCACAGAATAGATGGCCAACGCTCAGTATCAGCACCTGAATCTGCACATAGGGGTGCAGGGAGTAATGTGAGTACGCCAACTCAGTAGTAATGAAAATAAATCAAGTCTAAGCGGCAAGAAACACATAAAATCAATATCATCAGTTCACACTATACACAGCCTTTCTTCCCAACAGTATATACATAGATATATGAAATCAACATGCCTCAAAAGCCACTTCAGTAAAAATCCTTTGAAAAATATGTTTTCCAACAATATATTATATAAAATAACCGAAGGATTTAGTATGAAATGAAATAAATTATAAGTAGCCCCTCGGGCAAAAACATGAATCATAAATCGCCCCTCGGACAGAACATCACTCAGCACCTCACAACCACTCAGTGTCAGCCCCTCGGGCAACCTCACTGTCACTCATGCTTCCCAATCACTCATCACTCGGCACTCGACACTCGGCACTCAGCACACAGTAGGTCCCTGCGCTCACTGGGGGTGTGTACAGACTCCGGAGGGGCTCCTTCAGCCCAAGCGCTAATATCAAGCCACCTCGTGGCGTATCATAACCTCACAATCAGGCCCTCAGCCTCACTTAGTCAGAACCTCTCAAAAGCCCCTCGGGCGTATCAGTAAAACGGGGTACTCGACCCAAAACATCATTTTTAAATCTCAAAATAATGTAAATCAAGCTGAGTTTCGAAAACAGTTAAGCACAATATGACTGAGTGTAAATCATAAATAAACAGTGAGGAAATAGCAGTAAAAAGCCCCCAAGGGGTCTAAACAAGTTGGCACGAGGCCCTAAACATTTTTTATAGCCCAAATATAACAATAATCTTTAGAACACAATTTAACATATAATTTAGAGTAAAATACGCAACTCAATAGTTGTCGCGGAGAGGACCAAGTCCAATCCAAAAATCAGTGCATGCCACGTACTCGTCATCCGACATGTGCTCCATTCTAAAAACAGTGAGAAATATGAAGTCCGGGGTTTCATACCCTCAGGACAAGATATATAACCATTACTTACCTCTACCGAGCCGCAATACTAGTCCGCGATGCTCTTGCCCCTTAAATTGGCTCCCGATTGCTCCGAATCTAACCAAAACAAGATTAACATCATCAATATATGCTAAAGGAACACAACCCAATCGAAAACTATCAATTTATACAAAAAATCTCGAAATTCGGAGAAACCCGAGCCCTAAGCCCACGTCTCAGAATTCGATAAAATTTACATCAATAGAATCCTTGTCCTCCCATGATTCTGTACATACCAAGAACACTAAAATCGGACCACAATTTCCCACACAAATCCTCAAAAGAAAATTTCAAATTCCATGCACTTTTCGTCCCCAAATTTGGGTTTAATTTCAACAGTTTTCCGGTTTAATTACTTAGAAAACGACACAGAAACGAGTTATGAAGTTGAAAACCTTACCTCCAAGTGATTCCCTTCGATTTCCTCTTCAAACCCTCTCAAAAGAGCTCCCAACTCGTTCAATAATGGAGTAGAATGAGCTAATCTCGCACAAATGGCCTTTAAAACATTCTTGCCATAAATTAATTTTCCTCAGTGCGATCACATTTCCACATGATGCGTTTGCGATGCACATACCATCCCACTCTATGCGTTCGCGTACGAACACACGCGTTCTCATAGCTCAAACACTCAGCCCCCTCACGCGCCTCAGAACACCCTATGCGACCGCGAACCTTACCCACGCGATTACACTGCACACAGGACCCACTCTTACGCGATCGTGGCCTCCTCTCACGTGATCGCACTGCATAAAAACCCATGCTTCCCCCAGCTATCCTATGCGATCGCATTCTTACCCACATGATCGCATAGAAGGACACCAGAACTGAACACCAGCAAAATTTGCAACTTCCAACATCCAAACTTGATCTGTTAACATGTTAAAACACACCCGAGGCCCTTGGGACCTCAACCAAACATGCCACCACAACCCATAACCTTATTCAAACTTATTCAAGCCTTCAAAATACCAAAAAGAATGCAAAAACACTAAAATTACATCAAATTCAAGCCTATGAACTTTGAAACTTCTAAATTTCGCCAACGATGCCGAAACCAACAAAAACACCTCCGATTGACCTGAAATTTTGCACACATATCCAAAATGACATTAAAAACCTGCTCCAACTTTCAGAATTCCATTCCGACCCCGATAGCCTATTTTCCACTGCCGACCGGAAATCGCCAAAAACTAACTTTCGCCAATTCAAGCCTAATTCTACACCGGACATTGAAACTTCATTCCGAACACACTCCTAAGTACGAAATCACCTAACGAAGCTATCCGATTCATAAAATGCGCATTCTGAGGTCGTTTGCAAATAAGTCAACTCCCAGTTGAACTTTTCAGCTATTAAGCTAATTTAAGAGACTAAGTGTCTCAATTCTCACCACGACCAGTCTGATCCCGAACCAACTGACCCGTCACAAAATAAATAGGCTAAGCAACATATGATAAAACATAAACGGGGAAAACGGGGCTAATCTCACGGAACGACCGGCTGGGTCATTACATCATCAATGGATTTCAATCGTTTTACTATAGAGTTTTAACTTAGAAATTTTCTTTCATGTTGGACAATTGGTGTTCAAATTGAAATTGCCAATCAATAAATGCTGATGGTGTTTGACTCTCCAACCATTGACAGCCATTAAAAAGCTTTGAAGCTTTGAATTCGAATTTGAGTTTTAAAAAATCATTATTTGTTTGGATTGGGTGTTATTGCAAACAATTGGAAATATTGTTTGGAGTTTATATCTCAATTTTGAGGGCCTTTGGTGAAGATTAGACTTTATTTTGGTTGAATTTCAGATTGAAACTCGAAGAAGAAGAAGAAGAAGAAGAAGAAGAAGAAGAAGAAGAAGAAGAAGAAGAAGAAGAAGAAGAAGAAGAAGAAGAAGATTGTATAACATTCAAATACATTTTTTCTATTTGAATGTTGTATAAAATTTGTATATAAGTTATCAATACAATCTTTTTACATGAAGTTACTGATATGTATCAAAATTGTATTAAGAGAGAAAGTTTTGATTGAAATTTAAGAGAGGAAGAAACACATGACATATACAAGATATATACTAATCAGATACAAAATATACAAAAAGACATATTGTATAAAATTTATATGAAAATTGTATTTAAGTTGTATGATGTTATAGATGTATTTTAACCGGGTAAAAATAATGTATGCAAGTTATAGATAAGTTTTAAATAGCTGTATATTATATAAGTATGAAATTTATTTTTAGTATGTATGTTTTTGTAGATATATCAATTTGTATTAAATTTGTACGATTGTTTTTTGAAAATTTGTATATTGTTGTACCATCAAATTGTATAATATTAATTGTAAGTACAATGTATCAATTTTAGTGCTTATTTAAATAAGTTTCGTTAATTTGTGATAGATTAGTGTATTGGGTAAGTTAACCAATCAAGTGAAGCAGAATACTTTACTAGCCCCACACGATAGTTGTTAACTTCGTAAAATCTTTGGACAACTTTTGATAGACATCAACAACTTTATGTAAAAAGATAGAATTGATAACTTAAATACAAATTTTGTACAATGATTCATACATTATACAACTATTTTTCAACTTTCATACAACATTCAAATTAAAAATAATATATAATTACAACAGAATACAATTTGCATACAATTATACTACAACTTTACTATAATTTCGTAAGTATATGGTATGTCATGTGCTCTTCTTCTTCTTCTTCTTCTTCTTCTTCTTCTTCTTCTTCTTCTTCTTCTTCTTCTTCGAGTTTCAATCTGAAATTCAGCCAAAATCAAGTCTAATATTCACCAAACACACTCAAAATTGAGATATAAACTTCAAACAATATTCTCAATTGTTTGCAACAACACCCAATCCAAACAAATAATATTTTTTGAAAATCCAAATTCGAATTCAAAGCTTCAAAGCTTTTTAATGGGTGTCAATGGTGGAAAGTCAAACAGCTGAATACTAAAAACTCTTTACTGCTCTTCGTCGAGGAGGATTTTCATCCAGCTCATTTCATCCAACTTTGGACAGTAGTACAATGCTTCAACAGGGCCATTCAATGGAAAAGCCAATCACCTTCAATGACTTCAATACCAAATTTAATGTGTGGCTGGTTCATGCATTTAGTAGCTGATAGAATATGAGGATCCACCAAACTATAGAGACCAGATTCTATATTAGTTTCTACAGATTATACTTGCACAACAGAATGTAATGACACAGGGTACTTTTACGTGGAAAATTTCTGGCTCAATGGGATTAAAAACCACGACCTACACTTGTAGGATTTCAACTTCACTATGAGCAACCTTTTAGATTACAAACTATGCAACCTAGGAATTAACTTCTTAATCCTTCACTAACTTGTAATACACCTATTACAAAGACTTCAACACATGACTAACTCTAGCCACGACACAAACACTGAAGTTTATGGTTTACAAGAGTTTCCTAATAAATGATTCTAGATAAGCTAAGTAGGAATTACAATGAAGAATAATTACAAAGTTACAACTCTACTAAGGACATACAAAGACTTGATGTAGGAACTGGTCCGTAGCAGTAATGTACTTTGTTCTTGATGCACTTGAGAATTGTGTTCTTGATATTCAGATGCTTGGAGTGCTTGAGTGAATTCTCAAGTGTTCAAGTGATGTTTTGTTGTAAGATTAATGTTAATACAACATAGATGACATTACTTGAATGATGTAAGCACTTAATGGTACAAGGTCCTTCCCAATGGCTGCACTGTGTTTGTACTGTTTGCGTGTACAGTGCAGTCAGCCACTTTCCAGCTGTGGAGAGTTGACTTCATACTATTGCTAGGGGAACCCAAGATCATCTGTTCCCTATGTTGATTATTTATCTTCTGAAGTTATGACAACTCTCTCTATCTCGAGTTTGGTATTTAAGCTGTGTACCAAGAGTGCATCAGGTTCCTTATCTGGTTCTTGACAATAAGTTTGTTAGATCATCAAAATATAAAACCAAGATACTTATAACCTATCAATTTCCCCCTTTTTGATGATGACAAACTTAAAAATTGATAATCCTGCAAAGAGCCGTAAAAACTAGATAATGTACCAGGAACCTCATAAAGTTCCTCCTGAATTTGTACTTCTCCCTTAATCAGTGCACTGCTTCTTCTTAATTCTCAGTTTATCTTCCTCCCTTTTGGCATCATTAAGAACACAAACAAGCAAACAACTTAAATAAGTATAGCATAACTAACTCATGCCAATTTTGTGAACACAAACATGATAGAAAACAGATGCAGAAAAGATTAACATTAACAGAGAAAGAAGGGAAAGCTTGCATTAAATATATTGGACTGTTACAGCGGGAGAAACATCAGTGTTTTCCATCCACAACAAAATAAAACAAAACAAACACCACAAACATCATCAAAACAACATAAAAGAGATAAACTGAGAACTGGTCACTGATCGGACATGCTTAGGGGACACTAGAGAAAGAGGGCTTGGAAGAGGCGGCAAGAGTTTTGAGAACAAGATCCATCCGGGCATTGGCGTACATTTTCTCCTTCAGGTTCTCAACCTCTTGCCTGAGATCAACGTTTTCCTTGGTCAGACGGGAAAACTCTGAGTTCGAAGAACTGGAAGAACCTGGTGCCTCCTGGGCCTGACTGAGCTGAGTCTCCAATATAGCATTCCGAGCCTTCAGCTTCCCTATATCATCAGTATCGCGATTCTGGGCGTTAATGAGCTGGGATATAGTTGAAGTGTTGCCTACTTCTCCAATCTTATCAAAGCACTCACACTCTTCTAGTGTAGTCTTTGAGAAGGTCTGCTTCTTGGTCCCCACTTTTACCTGTCCCAAAGTCACTTTAAAGTACTTGAACACTCGCGTAAGGAGAAATACATAAGGGAGGCTGTCACGACCCAAAATCTATTAAGGTCGTGATGGCGCCGGACACCACTGTCAGGCAAGCCAACACTCAATAGTTAATTAAATTCCTATGTTAGTATTTTGAAATCGTTACTTTTCATTTCATTATATAGTATTCAATAAAATTTACTAAGTAATTAACGGTGTTTTAACAATTCAATTAACAAATACATCCCAAAGTCATCCATGAACCCAGTGTCACAAGTGCATGAGCAATTTCTAGGAAGTTTACATGTAATACAATATATGTCCGGAATACAAACTGGACAGAAGGAAAAATACAATACAATACATCCGAGGGAGACTCTGTTGGCTGCGGGTCGTCTCGAGAGAAGAAGCTCTCCTAAGTATCCATGTCAGCCACACCACTGCGTCAAGCGGGCCACAAGATATACATGTACCTGTACAACAAAAATGCACAACAATTGTAGTATGAGTACGAAAACAATGTGTACTCGGTAAGTATCCCGCCTAACCTCGAAGAAGTAGTGATGAGAGGTCGACTTTGACGCTTACTAGAGGTCAAGGTAGTATAAATATATGTGATGATTATCATGGATGTCATAATTAAATAACAAGTAACACAGAAGGAGATGTCTTCTTTCATAAGTAAATTTCAGTTTCTGTCACTTCAGTTGACAACTTATATCTTAAGGAAATTGAACAGTTCAAATCACAGATAGTATCCAGCAAATATCATGCGCAGGTTAAAATGTGCACTGCCGAAGGGTCGAACGGCTCGAACCATAGATGCATCTATTAACCTGCTGTGGCGTACGGTCCAATCCCATGAGAGTAGTGGAAGAAATCACTCCGCTCGCGGAATATAAATTGCAAAGAGGTAACACATACACATACATATTCAACAGTCAACCCCGACTACATCGGGAAAACAATTACCCAAGAAAATGATAATTTCTCTTTTAATGGCCACAAAGATAGTATTTAAATCTTTTCTAGAAATCCATTTGCAAGGTTTGATAAGGTTTAAACATTTTAAGTTCATCAGTACAGTTACAAGTACGTCAGATAAAATATGATTTTGGGTCCTAGACTACCCTGATCTAAGCATAATAGTAGCTACGTACGGACTCCCGTCACCTCGTGCGTACGTAGCCCCCCACAAATAGTAGCACATGATTGATTATTTCACCTATGGGGACAATTCCCTCTTACAAGTTTAGAAAGGAGACTTACCTCGCTCCGAAGCTTAATAACCGGCTTCCAAGCCCTTCCGACGACTCAAATTAATGCACAATGCTCCAAAACTATCCAAATAACGGGCAAACCAATAAAAATATACTCTAATACTTATAACAATTCAATTTATATAGATTCCCAACTCCGCTCGGAAAGTTGACAAAATTGCCCTCGGGCCCACGTGCCCGGATTCCGAAATTTTTCGAAGATAAAGTTTACCCATAACCTCACAAACTCAAGTATATAATTTATGTCTGATTCCATGCTCAAATTTGTGGTTAAAATCCAAAAAAATAAATTTCTAGGTCTTCTACCAAAACCCCACAATTTCCACTAATTGCCATGTTCTAATCCATATATACTCATGTATTTAACTCAAAATTGTGAAGAAATCACTTACCCCATTCCATATGGTGAAAATCGCCTCGCAAATCACTTCAATCCGAGCTCCATTGCTCCAAATATGCTAAAAATGGTCGAAACCTCGATATATAACTTCTGCCCAGGTATTTACTCATCACGATCGCGGAAAATGCTTCGCGATCGCGAAGTACAACAATTCCCAGCCCAAAATGTGCTCTTCGCAATCGCGGAAAAAGCTTTGCGATCGCGAAGAACAAATGCGCAGCTCTTCCGGACAGCCTACAGTATAATGGTCATAATTTTTTGCACAAAACTCTAAATTACAAATGGTTTGACTTTTTGAACACTAGACACCAAGGGATAAAACTTTAATACTTTTCTCATCTCCAAGTTCCTTATATATTATGAGATATAAGTTGCTAAAGTCAGCCCTATGCAACACAATGCGATTTGCAAACTCTTCTGGGACATGCTGTAGTGTATCAACCATAACTCTTCGTACATAACTCCAAATTTCGAATGGTTTGATTTTGTGAAAACTAGACACAAAGGGCTACAATTTTCATTTTCGATCATCTCCAAATTACTTATATATTGCAAGATACAAGTTTCAAAAATCAAGTCAGTGCAGTAGAGTATTTCCTCTACGCGATCGCGAAAGGCCTTCTGCGATCGCGATTCATTAGCCCATTTCTCTCATTTTACTCATCGCGATAGCAACTAATTCACCGCAATCGCGTAGCACACTGCTGTAGCCAAAAACCAGCAGCTAAAAATGGCCTAGAAATGGTCCGAAACCACCCCAAAACTCAACCAAGGCCCTCGGGAGCCCGTCCGAACGTGCCAACAAGTCTCAAAACATATCACAGACTTAGTCGATGCCTCAAATCACATCAAACAACGCTAAAAACACGAATCACACTCCTATTCAAGCTTTATGAACTTTAGAACTTCAAACTTCTATATTCGATGCTGAAACCTATCAAATCACGTCTGATTGACCTCAAATTTTGCACAGAAGTCATATTCCACATTACAGACTTACTCCAACTCACGGAATCGGAATCTGACCCCGATATGAAAATTTCCACTTTCTGTCGAACTCCTCAAAAACCTTCAAATTTCTAACTTTAACCAAATGACTCCAAAATGACCTACGGACCTCTGAATCCACTTCCAGTCGCGCTCCCGACACCAGAATCACCATACGAAGCTATTCTCAGACTCAAAATTCCAAAAGGACATCGATAACACAGAAATACACTTCAACTCAAATTTATGAATTTCTTCCAAGAATGTTAACTTCCACAATAGGCGCCGAAATGCTCCCGGGTCATCCAAAACTCGATCTGAACATACGCCCAAGTCCGAAATCATCATACGAACCTGCCGGAACCTTCAAATCCCATTTCCGAGGTCGTTTACTCGAAAATCACAACTCAACTAATTCTTCCAACTTAAAGCTTCCAAAATGAGAATTCTCTTTCCAATTTGATTCTGAACTTCCCAAAATTCAATTCCCACCACGCGTGCAAGTCATAACATCTAAAGTGAAGCTGCTCATGGTCTCAAACCGCTGAACGACACGCGATAGCTCAAAACGACCGGCCGGGTCGTTACAGAGGCCATGGTTGCCATATTTTAACTCTGCCACCTTCTGCATATGTTCAATCATGATAGAAGGTAGATTGACAGTTTTAAAGCTATCTAATGCTTCAATTAGAACCAAATCAGCCTTTGAGGTGATGGATATCCTCTCAGCATGAGGAAACAAGACTTTTTTTAACCAACTCAAAGAGCAACTGGTAAACTGGAAGAAGTGCCTTTTTATGTACCCGTTACCCTTGTTACACCGCTCTTTCTTTGACAATGGAATTCCAAAAGTTAGATCTACAAGTACCACAGACGGATGACAAACCCTCAGCAGGAACCTTGAGAATCTCTCCCAGTACAATAGAATCGATTACGATATCCACACTATTCACCAATGCACAGATGTGATCAGATTCAACAGTAAAGAGGTCGGCGTAAAAGATTTGTACCTCTTCTTGATAAAATTTTGTCACATCCACATTGAACAACTGTGCCCACTGTTAAAACTCAGACATCTCAACCAATTGATGCATTCCAGCAATATCAGAAATTTCAGGGGCAAAAGTATGACCCCACAACACTTTTTGGTATCTCAACCTTTCCTTTCCATACATGCTACCACTTTTTGTCTTTTTGGAGGAAGTGTTCCTTATCATCCACCAATTTTCTTTTCACTGGCTTCATTTTCTTTTCACTGACTTCCCACGGGACTGAAACTTGTCACCAGACTTCACTTGCATGTTCTCATCAGACACTTCCACTTCTACATCCTTCAACTTGTCACTGACTTTAACTAGGTTTTCACTGGAACTCCTTACCAACTTTTCACTAGGTTAACCATCAACACTCTTATAAGGACTCTCAGTGTTATAATGAAAGAGAGAGTGCTTATTTCTTAAGGGCCTCTGAGTTAAGGAACTTGGTTCCTCTTCAGCTTCCTCATCAACTACAACAACATGAATATCCTTATCAACCACAACTTGTCCATCCTTGACTAATCTCTTCTTCCTACGACTCCTTTTACTTTTCTTGAGAGCAGACTCAAGAGCCTCTTTTTTCTGCAACCTAGTAGTGGGTCGCTTATGAGGTGGCTCAGGAGTTGCCACTGGCTTCCTTACCCTTATAAATTTACTCAACACCATATCATCTAAATCCTCTTCATCACTAGACCTCATCTCAGGTGCTACCATGTTCAAAGGCTCAGCATCAAAGTGAGGAGAAAGAGCATGGTTGAAACTGACCTGGATCCTCAGTAGAGGGATCAGGTCCATCAAGTGGAGTCCTAGTAGTTTCTTCTTGTGCCGGCTGTTCAAAAGGCACAAGTGTTTCTTGCCCCACTGAGGGCTGAGTCTCTTCCCCCTAAGACTCAGGCTTACCAGAATTGTCCTCAATAACCACCCCCCAGCAACAATAGAGAGTATGTTTTCTATAGCATCCCTCTCTTGAGGTTCCATAGAAGCAGTAACAGGGGAAGCAGAAATACCTGTAGAATCACAACCTTCTACCGTTGATTTAGCAATTTCTAGACCGATCATTAATATTTCCACTATAGACGATGACCAACCCTAATTTTCTTTTGGAATGAAACTTTCCTTTTTATCCTGCTCGCTTTGCTTTTCAGGCGAGATGGAGGAATACTGACATACTCAGGTTTGTTTGACTCTTCACCACTTAGGAGAGGACCAAAATCAGAGAGGGTAGAGAGAGGAGTGGAGTGTGGAGGAGACACTGCTTTAGGGTTAGGAGTAGACACAGTGGTGGGAGAGGAAACGACTGATGGAATTTTTATAGGTGAAGACTCAGTAGGTTTATCATCAGTTGTATGTGGGGTTGTTTGATTTTTAGCCATGGTAAGGGTTTGCTGGAAGAGTGTTTGAGAGTTGAGAAGACAGAAGACAAGAGAGTGGTTTAAATTTTGGAAGTGAAGGGTTATGATGGAGTTGGCAGTATTTTTGAAGAAAAGGGAAACGGGTTCTGAAACGGCGGCAAATATACGGGGAGATGCGTCGCCTCAGATAAAGGTGAAACAATTTTGAACGAAAAGACATGACATAAAGAAACTGAAAAGCTGGTGATGTGGCATTGTTTTGTTCATTTTAAATTGAGTATGAGAAAACAAGAGACTACTAACCTGTGTCACGAGAACCAGGTTCCCTGACCAGTCTTGCAAAACAGCTTAACCCTCTTCTACTGCTCATGTATTGCCTCAGCTGCCTTTGTAATCATCATGCGTGTCTACCTGTAACGGTATAGAAGTGAGTTAGATTTGGCCAGAAAACACTTTAGATAGTTTTACCTGTATGTGACTTTCATAGCCATGTGTTGGGAACCAGTTCCTTAGTTGGACTTCATTAACCCTAGTGCCAACCGGTTTCTCTCAAAGTGTTCTCTGGTCAAGGCTTTGGTAAATATGTCTGAAATTTGATGTTCAATGATGTAGAACTTCATACAAATAAGACCATTTTCAACGTTGTCTCTGAGAAAATGATGTCGCACATAAATGTGCTTGGTTCTCTTATGTTGGACTGGATTCTTGGCCATGTTGAATTCACTTTTATTGTTACACAAGAGAGGTACTCAATCAGTGTACACTCCAAAGTCTTCCAGCTGTTGTTTGATCCATAGTAGATGAGCACATTAGGAAGCATCTACAACATATTCGGCTTCAGTTGTTGAGAGTGCCACCGAATTTTGTTTCCTTGTACCCCATGAGATAAGATAGGAACCTAAAAAGTTAGCCATTCCAGATGTGTTTTTCCTGCCACCAGATAACATGTGTAATCAACATCAACATACCCAATAAGATTAAAGTTTTCACCTGAAGGGTAATAGAGAACCAGGTCCTACGTTCCCTTAAGATATCTCAAAATTCTTTTAGAAGCCTTCAGATGAGATTCTTTAGGATTTGCTTGGAACCTTGCACACAGACCCACACTGAATACGATAGTTGGTCTGCTTGCAGTGAGATACATGAGTGATCCAATGATGCCTCTATACATGGTTTGATTGACCAGAGAGCCAGATTCATACATATCTAGACGAGTAGCAGTGGTAATGGGGGTGTCAATCACTTTTGATGCTTCCATGTCAAACCTTTTCAGAAGATCCTTGATATACTTTTGCTGACTTGAAGTCCCAAGAAGAAATTCAATTCTCCCATCATGCTCATCTCAAACTCACTTCCCACGATTTTTGCAAACTAATCTCACAGAGAATCAGTTGTTGCTCCAAAAATGATGTCATCGACATATACCTGAAAAATGAGCAGGTTCCTCCATCGTTTCTTTAGAAAAAGAGTGTTGTCAATTTTTCCTCTTGCAAAGCCATTTTCTAAAAGAAATTTTGACAACCTTTCATATCATGCTCGAGGATCCTGCTTTAACCCATATAGTGATTTGACCAACTTGAACACATATTCAGGATGCTCATGACATTCAAATCTTGGAGGTTTATTGACATACACTTCTTCCTTGAGAAAGCCATTCAGAAATTCACTTTTGACATCCATTTGGAGCAGAGTGAATTCCATATGAGATGCAAAGGCAATGAGAATTATGATGGCCTCCATTCGAGCAACTGGAGCAAATGTCTCATCATAATCAATTCCTTCCTCTTGATTGTAGCCTTGAACCACAAGACTTGCCTTGTTTCTTTTTGTATTCCCTAACTCATCAAGCTTGTTCCAGAATACCCACATGGTCCCAATAATGGTGCGATCTGTAGGCCTGGGTACCAAGTGACACACTTTGTTTCTCTCGAATTGATGCAGCTCCTCTTGCATAGTTGTGATCCAGTCTGCATCTTTTAAGGCTTCCTTAATATTTTTGGGTTCTATTTGGGAGAGAAATGTTGAAAAGGCAAGTGAATTTATGGCTTTTGATCTAGTATGAACTCCTGAATCTAGAGGGATGATTATATTGTCAAGAGGATGTGAACTCTTGTGCTTCCAATTTGGAACTTGAATATCATTTGTAGAGGAGCTAGGCATGCCTGATTGAGTTGCTTGGATGCTTCTTTATTCCACTAGTGGAGTACCTTGAACTGCATCAACCACTCTATCTTCAGCTTTGGTGGTTGTGATTGTAGAACCTAGTTCCTCTCCAACAGATGAGGAAGTGATTGTATTGTCTTCACTAGTATCCTTTACATGGCTCATCATGTCTGCTTTCCCCTTTTCCATATCAATAACTTCACCTGGAACCAATAAAGGTTCTCCATCTTGATCATCATTATTGCTCTTCTCACAGGAGAGATGAGACTCATCAAAAATCACATGTACACTCCTCAACACACTGGGTTTGTTTGTTGTATACCTTGTAGGCTTTGCTCTGAGAAGAGTAACCAGGTTGATTCCTTCATCACTCTT
Source organism: Nicotiana paniculata (assembly GCA_005239505.1). Classification (NCBI taxonomy): domain Eukaryota; kingdom Viridiplantae; phylum Streptophyta; class Magnoliopsida; order Solanales; family Solanaceae; genus Nicotiana; species Nicotiana paniculata. The sequence goes on from ML306817.1 coordinate 49,713, forward strand.
GGCATCAAATTTTATGAGCTGATCCTTTCCATTGTTGAGAACATAACATTTGCATCCAAATGTTCTCAAGTGAGTCAGCTTGGGTTTCCTTCCATTCAACAACTCATAAGGAGTTTTGTTCAAGAGAGACCTGATCATGCACCTGTTCACCAAGTAGCAAGCAGTGTTGATAGCTTCTGCCCAGAAGTTCTTATCAATCCCACTATCAATCAACATTGTTCGTGCCATATCTTCAAGAGTTCTTTTCTTCCTTTCCATAACTCCATTTTGCTGTGGTGTTTTTGGGGCTGAGGAGTTGTGGGTAATACCGTTTTCATTACAGAATTCATCAAACATTGCATTATCAAATTCTGTTCCATGATCTAATCTGATGCATGCTACTTTTGATCCCATTTTTACTTGAATCTTATTCACAAAGGCCACAAATACCTAAAAGGTTTCATCCTTGGTTCTGAGGAACAGAGTCCAAGTGAACCTGGAGTAGTCATCCACTATCACGAAGATGTACCTTTTACCTCCCATGCTTGGCACCCTCATTGGTCCACATAGATCCATATGAAGAAGATCGAGTGGTTTTGAGGTGCTGACATCATTCTTGGGATTGAAATAAGATTTCACATGCTTTCCTCTTGCGCATCACACACTTTGTGCTCCTTGAACCTTGACTTGGGCAGACCACGAACCAGGTCCTTCTCGACCAGTTTATTCAGTAGAGAGAAGCTTGCATGCCCCAGCCTTCTATGCCACAATTCATCATCATCATCAACTGCTCTCAAACAGCTCAGATCACCGCTTTGTAGAGACTCAAAATCTACAACGTAGATATTTTTGTATCTTTTAGCCACAAGCACCACTTCACCAGTTACAAGGTTGGTGACTGTGCATATCTTGGACAAGAATTCTACCTTGTTTCTCTTATCACATATTTGGGAGACACTCAAGAGAATGTACTTGAGGTCATTGACATAGTACACATTCTTAATTGAGTAAGTGAGTGACTTCCCAATCCTTCCAACACCCAAAATGTATCCCCTTTTCCCATTTTCAAAGGATACACTCCCTCCTTGTAGGGCTTTCAGTGAAAGAAAATTCATTGTATTTCCAGTCGTGTGCTTTGAACAGCCACTGTCCATGTACAACTGTTGGCTGCTTCCTTTCACTGCTCCCTGCACAAGGAAATCAAGGGTTACATTTAGGAACCCAAACAATTTTGGGTCGGGTCCCTTGTAATGAGGAAAAGGATGAATGAGTGCTTTTTTAGTCCATGAAGGTAATATACGTGTTTTATGAGTGATGCCAGGTCCTCTAGGAGTAGTTACTCGTTCAAAAAGATATTATTTTTCTAAAGAGACTGAACCCTGGCCTTGTAGTTTTACTTTGAAATGCCCATTGTTACCATAATGGGTACACAACCAATTGTCGGGTACAGTAACCTACTTGCTATGAGGGTTGTAGGGAGTTTTCTCCCTTTGAAACCCTATTCCTTGCTCGTTTCCCCCATTGTTAACATATATGGTACTAATAACATCAGAGAACCAGGTCCACTTAAGAGATTTTTCAAGATCAGTCTTCACTCTTTCTATTTCTGCCTGAAGCTGTTTATTTTTCTCAAGTTCAGCACACAAACTAATTTTTTCCAAATTCAACTCATTCACAAGCTTAATGTGTGCCTCACTCGCAACTTCTTTTCCTTTTTCAGGATTTCCAGGCCTACTTTCAATTTTAAGTTCCTCTATTATTTCCTTTAAGTCTACTACTACCACTAAAAGATCATCTCTTTCTTTCTCAATGATAACAATTTTCTCAATTAAAGCTTCTTTTTCTTTACTAACACACTCAATGGTTTTTTTAAGTTGACCACAACCACCATTAGATCATCTCTTTCGTGTTCTATGCTAGTGATTTTCTCAGCTAGGACATCCTTTTCATTTTTCAGATTATCTATTGTTTCATTCAAATCAACTACAACAACTACCTGGTCATCTCTGGTTTGTTCAGCATATCCTAATTTCATAGTTAAAGCATTTTTATCATTTATAAGACTATGGTAAGCATCAATTAATACATTTGCTAATGACATGAGCTTTTTAGGGGAGTAAGATTTCAGATTTCTCTGAACATCCAGAAAGTTTACCTCATCATTGTCGTCATCTTCATTGTCATCTGATTGATCCATCATTCTTTGGCTTGCTAGAACTGCCCCTCTTTGGGATACCTCCATTCCTGTGAACCATTTTCTGAAATCTTCTAGTCAGATATGCCATGTCACTGTCTTCACCACTCGAGTCATTGTTTTATGTTTTAAGAACCAGGTTCTTTTCCCTCTTTGGTTCTCTTCTTTCACTGTCCCTCTTTTTCTTTATTTTGTAAGTCTTCAAATTTCCAACCAGCTCGTCTATGGTCAGTGTCTATAAATCCTTTGCCTCAGTGATAGTGTTTACCTTACTTTCCCAAGAGCTGGGCAGTACGCTGAGGATCTTCCTCACAAGCTTGTTTCCTAGAATGATTTCACCAAGAGAGTGCAACTCATTAGTGATGGAAGTGAATCGAGTATGCATATCTTGAATGGATTTATCGTCCTTCATTCTGAAGATCTGATATTGAGTGGTGAGCATGTCAATCTTGGATTGCTTCACTTGAATGGTTCCTCATGAGCTGTCTGTAAATCTTCCCATATTTCTTTTGCAGATTGGCAAGCAGATATCCTATTGTATTCATCAGGATGTATTCCACATACCAGAATTTTCTTAGCTCGAAAATTTTTCTCAATGGCTTTTCGATCAGCATCATTGAACTCCTTCCTCGTCTTAGGAACTATCACAGCTGGATCTCCAGCCTTCTTTGTAGGGATAACGAGACAGTTACAGATGACGTCCCACAGCTAGGAGTCTTCAACCATGATGAAGTCATGCATCCTTGTCTTCCACCACCCATAGTATTGACCATTAAACCTAGGTGGTCTGTAAGTAGACTGACATTCTTCAAAGTTTGGTGGAGCAACCATGAGGATCCTTTCTAGGTGTTAGATTGATAGAAAGAACCTGATCTGATACAAATTGATAGAAAATGAGGATCCACCAAACTATATAAAGACCATGTTCTATATTAGTTTCCACATATTATACTTGCACAACAGAATGTAAATGACGCAGGGAACTTTTACGTGGAAAATTTTCGGCTTATGGGATTAAAAACCACGACCTACACTTGTAGTATTTCAACTTCACTATGAGCAACCTTTTAGATTACAAACTATGCAACCTAGGAATTAACTTCTTAATCCTTCACTAACTTGTAATATACCTATTACAAAGACTTTAACACATGACTAACTCTAGCCACGACATAAACATTGAAGTTTATGGTTTACAAGAGTTTCCTAATCAATGCTTCTAGATAAGCTAAGTAGGAATTACAATGAAGAACAATTACAAAGTTACAACTCTACTAAGGACATACAAAGACTTGATGTAGGAACTGGTCCGTAGCAGTGATGTACTTTGTTCTTGATGCACTTGAGAATTGTGTTCTTGACAATCAGATGCTTGGAGTGCTTGAGTGAATTCTCAAGTGTTCAAGTGATGTTTTATTGTAAGATTAATGTTAATACAACATAGATGACATCACTTGAATGATGTAAGCACTTAATGGTACAAGGTCCTTCCCAATGAAAATGATTGTTGCACTGTGTTGTACTGTTTTCGTGTACATTGCAGTCAGCCACTTCCCAGCTGTGGAGATTTGATTTCGTACTATTGCCATGGGAACCCAAGATCATCTGTTCACTGTGTTGATTCTTTATCTTCTGAAGTTATGACAACTCTCTCTAGCTCGAGTCAGGTATTTAAGCTGTGTACCAAGAGTGCATCAGGTTCCTTATCTAGTTCTTGACAATAAGTTTATTATATCATCGAAACATAAAACAAAGGTACTTATAACCTATTAGTAGCCAAAGTTTATCGTTCCGAGGCTCATAACCCACTTGATGTTCAAGCCAATCTTGCCAATCACTCAAGCTATTCCAATAACTCAGCACGATCTAGGATTGTATACTTTGGGCCTACACTTTCCGACGGTGGAAGCTGCTATTGCCACCATCAAATACTCAAACGTGGTTAACACTATTGTTTTCTTCAGTTATGCCTTTTTCCAAGCAAAGAATCCCTTAATTTAAGTCACTAATAATGGATTGAGAACCTTTTAAGGTGGAATGTACATAATTTGTAAGTAATCCTTGTCTAGGGCGGGTAATATATAAAATTAGGACAATTTTAGTAAATAAGTTTTAAATATTATACAGGAAGGGAAAAATCCCTTATACTTCTCCCATCATCTACTTATGTGTTCATCTGCGAGAGCTGAGTGTGTGGGGTTTATTAAACCTAAAGGTTACACACTCATTTTCTGAAATGAAAATAGACAGACAAAATGTCCAACGGGCTGAATTATTGGTTAATAAACAAAAGAGACAACGGGACTCAAATCTAGATGGCCCATATGCAATGAAATGAAGAGCCCAACAGCCATAATGAATCCCTATGTGATTAAGGAATATTCTTCAAACAAAAGACAAGAAGCCCAAACAAAGAAGTCTTTCCTTCGCTATTAGGCCGCTTCTCTTCAAGCCCTTTCCCCTTTCTTGAAACAAAAAAATGTAAAGTAAGCTTTGAAAAGTAACATACTTCTTAGGGGCAATTAATTCATAATATCATCCATCATTAGTATTATTGAAAATTATTAAATAGGTCACCTAACTTTTAATCTTTTGATTTTTTCAATGCTTTGGAAACAGTCTGTCTATCTTCGTAATGTAGGGGTAAAGATGAAGTGTACGTACACTTCATCCTTCCCATATCCCATTTCGTGGAATTTCAATAGATTTGTTGTTGTTGTTGATTGTTCAACGCTCATCTACGCACTACAATCACTTCCGTTTGAGCTAGTCAAGCAAGCGTTGAACACGGATTGAGACTCGTCTGCCTCTTTTACAGCAAGAACTTAGCACGCCATGTTGTGTCAAAGCGATAACATAAAGTACAACATCTATGAAGGTGCCAGAACACTAGTATAACATCATTAAGAGTAAAGCGACCCGCTAGGGTTTTTTGGGGGTAGCGGGTGGAGGGAGGAACGAGTTGGGTTTTGGGGGGGGGGGGGGGGGGGGGGGGAAGGGAGGGAGTTTGTACATGTATATATATGCTAGCTACATTTCAATTGGATAAGTCATAATATACATGGCCTACCAATTTAACTTCTCAAAATGTACATGAAGAACAGTAGTGCATGGTCGGCGCAAGTACCATAACACAACCATAATGAAAATAGACTAGTCTCGATCTCTACTCTGAGTTCTTTGTTTCGATGATTCCTATTTTGGGGAAAAGTGATAAACAAAGCAGCCTATATATGATCACCACATATCTTGTGACAAGAACTTTAAAACTACATGTTCACACATAGATGTCCCCAAAAAAGACATTTAAAGAAACAAGTGTAGAAGTCTAGTGCCAATGCATCATTTCATGAGCTAACGAACATTAAAAGCAAGTGCATGGGAATGGAAGAATACAAAAGAAAGAAGGATTCAGTCAACTGAAGTTTCTTTTAAATTATAACATGCTAGATGTTTCCCATTCTTCTTCCTTAAGTTGTTCACACGTTTGTACATAGGAAACAAAACGAACATTTCAGTAATTGGGGTTTTTAGGCCAACACGGTGGTGGTGGGGTTTGAGTTAAGGGGAAGAGTACTGCTGCCAACTATATACTCGTAAAACTCGTCGATTCTATAGTCTGTATATTTTGAATGCGTCCAATATATCTGCCTATAGTATAGTCAATTTCACTTTAATGATCGAAATGGACCTTTGTATTTTGCCCCTTTCTCTCTTTTTAAGTCTTGGACGTGGATCGTTGGGATATACTGGTAACCATGCGGTTTAGACATATATTGTGTTTTATTCTTTATGAAACAATTGTTTATTTAATTTATTCAATTCAATAAAGTACTATTTTAAATAGATCATTTGTTACATATGTGTCTTTTAGTTATATAATAGACAATTTAGTGTATGGAGTCTTAACTCATGCACAGAAAATTAAATTGTCGGTTGTCATAATTAATAAACTATGTTCACAATTGAAGATATTATTGGACAAAATATCTTGATGATTGTAGCTCAAGTTTATAGTATAATTTGTCTTGATTATGTGAATGGTTTTACATCGACTTCTTGTGCTAGTATACTTAGTGTATATTAAACGGACCAAGTAGAGAAAAGATATTTTTGTACTGAATATATATATATATATATATATATATATATATAACATCTTCTCTAATTCATTAAAATGAGCTTATACTCCTAAACTTGATATAATTANGTGATATAATTATTATGATCATTGTGATTTGCTTATTGTTTTGATTTATCAAAAGGTACAACTCTATTCAAAGTTAGTGTATGCCTAATAGATTGGACAATAACGAATAATATTTGTGAAATAATAGTTAGTTGATAGAATCCATGACTCAGTTTTGAGTTTGATGATACCCATTTATGTAAGCATATAAGTTTTCATGTGAAAACCCACCCGATAGATTTTGTATCCGTCACGTGAAACAATTTAAGCGGAATTATAAAGGATTTAATTAGTTGATTAAATTAAATTATCAGTGATTTAATTTAATTAACTAGTATTTTTTATCTTAATATGGGGAATTAAAATAAGTGTAAGTGAATTTTTAGAATTCATATTGAGGAGTTCAATTGTAGTTTTTAGCGGAATAAACTGCAATTAATTATAGCAGGAATTAATTCATCCAAATTTTCAAATTAATGTTATAATTGGTAACCTTTTATTATTTCTGTGGTCTCTGTTATACCTAGTAAAAACCTGGACTGACTTGCGTAAAAAGTGACATGGGGGAAAAATCATCCGGTAGAGTTAGAGTAGGATTCTACTTGCACAAGCAGAATCCTACACGCTTTTAGAACCCTTTTTGGCTGAAAAACAAGTCTACAAAAGGAAGACTTTTTTCACCAAATAACTCACTTTTAGAGTTGTATTGTTCTTGTTCACTCAAAGCAATTTCGTCCAAGGTTTTACAAGGACCATAGCAGAAGACTGCAGCCCTGGATAGTGGTTCTAGAGGTTTCAAGAGGTTAGTGATTCTAATCTCGTAATTATATCATTGTCTAGTTTACATGTATTTGACGCCTGAATTGTATGCTTGCTTCCGCTGCGCATGTTCTAATAATTGGTATCAGACGCCGTCTTACATCTGACTAGATAATGTAATACAACATGAATAGAATAAAGTTAAAACATGTTGTTTATGATACATGTTTGGTACGATTATTCTACGTCAAAAACGTGATTGTTTTAATTAGTATTTTAATTCTGAAATTATGGATTAATATACATATGCATAAATAGTGATGTAATATTTAATGACAATATGTTTTATTGCGTTTATGTTGAATTACAGTGTTGTTTCTAATAAAAAAACGTGACTGTTTTTGAATAAGTATTAATTCTGTTATTATGGATTAATATACTCCCCCGCTTCAATTTAGATGAGGAAGTTTGACTCAGCACGAAGTTTACGAAAAAAAAAGAAAACTTTTGAACTTGTGGTCTTAAAAGCTTAAGGGGTAAAAATTTTGTGGGGCCATGACATTTGTGTGGTTATAAAAGCTTCTCATTAAGGATAAAATGAGTAAAATTAAGAGTTTAAAGTTGAATATTTCTAAATTTTAAAATGTGTCATTTAGTTTGGAATATACTAAAAAGGAAAGTACCTCATCTAATTTGAAACTGAGGGAGTATATGCATAAACAGTGGGGGGTATATTTCATGACAATCTGTTGTAGTTGCATTTTTGTCCACAATCACAGTATTGTTTTAATAAAAACGTGACTATTTTGAATACTATTAATTATGAAATTATGGATTAATATATGAAATTATGAATAATAGCGTTTTGAACGGGTGGAAAACATTCTGTTTTTCCTAATTTTGTTCGAAAATAGTTTTTTATATAACACCATAATAATAATATTATTTTGAGTTCTGAAATCATGAATTAACATACGTAAGTATATTATGTGATTTGAACGAGCCAAAATAATCAACCTTTAAAAAACGCCAAAACAGAATTCTACAAATATGTCATGAATTTGGAATTCTGAAATTCTGTCCAACTTCGATTGACCTCAAATTTGGTAGGTTCATCGAAAATAACTCAGTGAGAAATACTCATCAGCTTTTCTCATGATGTATGTCATTTTTTGGGCATTCGAGGTCGTTTGGATGGGTTTTTGGTCATTTTTTTATTTTCTAGAAAAAAAATTAATATTCTTTTTAAAGAAATAGTGATGGTAATGTTCAATTCTCATGGTTTCCAATCATGTTTAACAGTAATATAATGAATTTATATGTGGACATAGATCTTCTTCCACATCGGATAAGTTCATTATAGATGATTACTGTACTTTTGCCTCTAGTTATTTGATTACTTGTATTAACTCCCTAACTGAGTTACATGTTGAATGAAAATAGAGTTTATAGAAGTGATATTTACCTATATTAAATTAACAGTTTACTCTCCATCCGAGTTAGTCCTATTTTAATTTATGGGGTAAATATCTTACACAAATCATATATTTTGTATGAATAGTTAATGTTCCCTAACAAATCTAACTGTTCAATGAGCATGATTTTATGTGTAATGTTCTGTTTTGAATGTTCTAATTACATAACTAATGTTCTATTTAATGTGAATACCTTTCAGATTAACCATGTCTTTATTCAACCCACTTACCTCAATTTTGAACCAAAACAAGTTACAAGGACTGAATTATGTTGACTGAAAAAATAACTTTGATATTGTCCTAACTACCGAAGATTACAAATTTGTAATCACTAAGGAGTGCCCAGAAAAACCTGATGAAGATGTTACTGATGATCAGGTTAAGGCCTATGAAAAATGGGTCAAGGCTGATGAGATGGTGCGATGTTACATTCTTGCCTCTATGACGTTTTGCAACATCAGCATCAGTCTATGAGGTATGCTTATGACATGCTCAAAAGTCTCAAAGAGATGTTCGGTGAGCAAAATCGTGCGGCTAAGAAGACAACCATGAAAGCACTTTTGAACACCAAGATGGCTGAAGGATCATCATTCAGGGACCATGTTCTGAAGATGATGGGTCTTCTGAATGAACTGGAGGTCCTTAGAGCTGTGATTGTTTAGGAATCTCAAGTTGAGATGGTTATGTAAACTTTGTCTGACAGTTTTCAACAATTTCTCTTGAACTATAACATGAACAAAATGTATTTTTCACTGGCGAAATTGTTGAATGAGCTGCAAGTAGCAGAATCTATCATCAAACAACAAGCTAAAGTTGTGGCACTGAATGTTGAGAAAGCTTCATTTTCTTAGTCGAAAGGTGGTAAGAAAAATAAGAAGGCTCAAAAGGTTTTGGCACCTGGAGGTGCGGTTGGTGTGAAAAATCCCAAAGAAAAGTGCTATCATTGCAAGCAACCTAGGCATCACAAAAAGCAACGCCCTGCCTATCTGGCGAAGTTGAACAAGCAAGGTAATTCGAATTTAAATGTCGTTGAAACTTGTTTAGAGGCTGTCTCTACCATATTTTGGTGTATAGATTCAGGAGCCACTAATCATATCTGCACAAATTTGCAGGGGTTTCAAGAAACGCAACGGCTAAGTGAGAATGAAGTTTGCTTTTTTCAAGCCAATAGCGAGCCAGCACCAGCTTTAGCATAAGGAGATATTAGAGTTTTATTTAGTAGTATTACAGTTTTGGTTTTGCAAGATGTTCTCTATGTACCTTCTATTAGAAGGAATTTGATTTTGGTTTCGAAAATAATGGATGCTGGTTATAATATTTATTTTGCTAATAACTTTGTTGTTATTAAGTTTAATAAATGTTTTATCTACACTGCTCTTAGAGTACATGACCTTTTTATTCTTGATATATCTCCTCATGTGCTACAATAACCAAAAGAATTAAATAACATTAATCTGCCACATAAAAGAAAACATATTTCTGAATTGAGCCAAACTTATTTTTGGCACTTACATCTAGGTCATATAAATCTAAATAGGATTTCGAGATTGGTCTCTGATGTACCTTTTGTAACGACCCGACTGGTCATTTTGAGTTTTAGCGCGTTGTTCAGCGGTTTGAAGTCGTGAGCATATTCATTTACGGTATTTTGACTTGTAGGTTTTGTCGGAATTGAATTTCGGAAAGTCTAGAGTTGGTTTGGCAAGAAAATTCTCATTTCAGAAGCCTTAAGTTGGAGAAAATAGACTAACATTAGAATTTTGAGTAAACGACCTCAGAATCAGGATTTGAAGGTTCCTGCAGGTTCATATAATGATTTCGGACTTGAGCGTATGTCCGTATTAGGCTTTGGATAACCCGGGAGTGTTTCGATGCATATTGTGGAAGTCAGCATTTTTTAAGAAATGTTTTAAGTTCGGCTTGAAGTGCATTTCACTGATATTGATGTCCGTTTGGGATTCTGAGTCTGGGAATAGCTTCGTATGGTGATTATGGAGTTGGGAGCGCGATCGGAAGTGAATTCAGATGTCCGTAGGTCATTTTGAAGTCATTTGGCTAAAGATAGAAATTAAAGGTTTTCGAGAAATCCGACCGGAAGTGGAAATTTTGATATTAGGGTCGGAATGTGATTTCGGAAGTTGGAGCAGGTCCGTAATGTCAAATATGACTTGTGTGCGAAATTTAGGGTCAATCGGACGTGATTTGATAGGTTTCGGCATCAGATGTAGAAGTTGGAAATTTCTAAGTTCATAAAGTTAAGATTTGGGTGCGATTTGTGGTTTCGATGTTTTTTATATGATTTGAGGCCTCGAGCAAGTCCACATTATGTTTTGGAACATGTTGGTATAATTGGACGGGGTCCCGGGGGCTTCGGGTGGATTCTGGGTGGTTAACAGATCAATATTTGAAGTTAGAAGAGGAGCTGAAATTGTTGTCATCTGGTATGACCGCACCTGCGAGGCTTTGGCCGCATGTGCGAAGAAGTGGTGGTCTGGCTGGGAGCACAGGTGCGATGATATTTCCGTACCTGTGAAGTCGCAGATGCGCGATGGGGCGCAGGTGCGAAGTTGGCTTGAGCTGAGGAAAGCCGCAGGTCCGGAGGTTTGGTCGCACCTGCGGAATCGTAGGTGCGAGAGTTGGGTCGCAGGTGCGAAAAATGGCCTGGGAAGAATGCTGTAAAACCAAGATTGTTGATCATTTCTTTCCATTTCTTTTGGGTTAGACGATTATAAGGAGCTTTAAGAGTGGGTTTTCGTCAAGCATCACTAGGTAAGTAATTCCTTCATGTTTCTAAGTTAAATACAAGGTTATTACATGGAATTATACATGAAAATTATGGAAAATTTTGGAAAATATTGAAGAAAACTTAGAAATGGTATTTTGGATTTCTACCACGAATTTGAGCATGGAATTTAGAGTAAATTGTGTATTTAAACTAATAAAGTTATGAGTAGAATATTTCTTCGAGAAATTTCGGATTCCAGGCACGTGGGCCCGAGAGCATTTTTGTCAATTCACTGAGCGGGGTTGGGAAATTATATAATTTGGAATTTTTGCAAATATTAGAGTATATTTTCATTGGTTTGCCGTTATTTGGATAGTTTTGGGGCGTTGTGCGTCCGTTGGAGTCGTCGGAAGGTATTGGAAGCCGGTTATGGAATTTCGGAGCGAGGTAAGTCTCCTTTCTAACTTTGTGAGGCGGAATTGTCCCCCTAGGTGAACTAATTAAGTATGTTCTATTAACTTCGGGGGCTACGTACGCACGAGATGACGGGAGTTCGTGCGTAGCTACTATTATGCCATGTCCGGGTAGTCTAGGACCCACTAGCATGCCTTATGTGTTGTACATGTGACCCTGCCACTAATATTATGCTGTAAATGCTATTGAATCGGTAATTGAATTCCTAAGAAGACTAGAGCGTATCTTTCATAATTATTTAGAAAGAGAATTGATTCCTCCGTGGATAATTATATACCTGATAGGGTTATATTATTGAATATTATTAAACTTGGAAAATGAGTTTCATAACAAAGATTTAAAAGCTATATTTTATGTTCTTTTAAGAAGAATTTTACCACTTTCCTAAGAAACTACTTTCTTGATAAAAAATGCTGATTTATTATGTGAAGATGTGTACATATGAGCACCTGAGTTACAGGTATGATTCACGAGCAGGCTAGCTTTATTATTTTTATGTTGACTGTGTCGCATGATCGATTCGCGAGCGGAGAAAAATAGATGCATCTATGGTTCGAGCCATTCGATCCTTCGGCAGTGCACGATTTATTATTGTTGGTCCGCACCGTTCGACCCTCGGCATTGCTTGCACATGCTATTTATTGCGTATTTGCTGAGATTTAAAGTTATTAATGATTTTTGGAAGAAGTTGTTCCTTCCGGTTGATTATTTGTTATTTGATTAAATCACCCATGTTCATTAATTGTTATTAATATGACGAAGATTTAAAGTGTTAAATGTGGAAGGAGTTGATATTATTTATTCCTGATTTTAATAAATGGCCTATGATAAACATGCTTAGTGTCACATTTAAATATACTAAATCGACCTCTAGCAAGTGTCTAATTCGACCTCTGGTCACTACCTCTCTGAGGTTAGGCGGTCGACTTACTGAGTACATGTTGTTTTCATACTCATGCAACACTTGCTGTGCATTTTTATTGCACAGGTACTTATAGCGATATGGCAAATTTGGAGACTTAGGCGAGCTGCATCATCTGGAGGCGATCCGCAGCTGACACAGTCTCCCTCATACTGTATTTATTTTCATTTTAAATCCATTGTCCAATTTGTATTTCGGACAAGCTTTGTGATGATTGTATAAATTCTTAGAAATTACTCATGTACTTGTGACACCAGGTTCTGGGATGTGTTTGGGATATATTTGCTAAAATGGAACATTTAAACCATCGTATTTTCTTAACGGATTTTTTTTAGTTATTTCGTAATAAGTCAAAGATAATAATTTCAAAAATGCTAAAACAGGAAATTTAACTTAATCATTTAAGTGATTGGCTTGCCTGACAATGGTGTTTGGCACCATCACGACCTTATGGATTTTGGATTATGACAACATGGTATCAGAGCTCTAGGTTCCCTTAGGTCTCACGAGTCATGAGCGAGTCTACTAGAGTCTTGCGGATTGGTACAGAGACGTCTGTACTTATCTTCGAAAGGCTACAAGGCTGTTAGGAGTACTTTCCTTCTTGATTCCTCATCGTGTGATTCGATTCCTTTGAGGCTTATGCCTATGTTTATTCCTACTCAATCTTACGCGTCGCGAAGTGCTTGCTATGAATCAGGGATTTGAGGAATTAAAATGGTGTTACGGATATAATTCGTGATGTTTTCCATGTGTAATTGGTTGGGGCTGTTGTTATGGCCCTGTAAAAGAATAATATGTTGTTTCAGCTCAGTAGCTGTGTTTCTGATAGCCTTAAGGCTATGCTCACGTAGTGATGATTCTTGCCATTGGTTATCGCGCGATGTCGATATGATGATAGAATGTTTGCCCGTATGTTGGGGGTGATGAATAGTTTGAAGGGAGGTCTTCTCAGAGTGTGATTTCGAGATTTGGGTATTTTAGTTCCGGCAGAGGATAGTCATTTGGACTATAGGTGGTCAGGTTTTGGATTGATAAAGTAGTAAGACTTGGTGTTTTCAAGTAAGGTGGGATATTCACCTGTGACGTGATATCGTCGTCATTTGTCGAATGGAATGTGTTAAGTTTGTTGGTGCTATGGTTTCTTCGGTTGCGTGGGGTCAGAGTATTGTGAAGAAGTATTGAAGAAGCGGCTGTCAGAGACCGTGCGGTGCGGTGGTTCAATATTGATAAAAAATGTAGCTCGAGAAAGGTGATTTTCAGAGAGTTTGAAGTCATGGTGATCTACTGGTTTAAGAGATACGAAGAATGATATTGAATTGAGGCTAGGCGGTGGTTCCATTTCTAGGAGGCCAGGTGTAAGAAGCGGAAGTCGAGCAGTCGCAAAGTGGGGAGCGGCAGCATAGCTTGGAAATAGAAGATATTGTCGCACATTTAGTAGATGTCCATGAGGAGCGGAAAAACAAGTAAAGTTGGTGAATGGGAACAGGCTTAGGATGGGATATTGATGTTGTAGAGGGTGTGCAATACGACGTCGTTGGAAGGTGTCAATTGGTGATTTCCACAGGTGGGTTATCTCCTGTAAATAAGTTAGTGGTGGCATGGTTGGCAAGTCTCCGTGAGGGGTTCTAGTGGCTATTCGGTAGGAGGAAGAATGTGTGAATGATGCTAGAGAATTTGAGTATTTAGGGAGTGCTAACAAGAGAATTTGGAAGAGTTGGACGGATTGGTTGAGCAAGATCACGTTAACAAAGGAGAAAGGATCTCGGCAGGGTCTAGAGTGGTGCAAGGAGTAGCTTTGGGCTAAGTGGGAGAGTCTCACCATCTGCAGTTGGGTTGTAGGATTGTATTCTCATGGAGTTGCGGATTGTCGGCATATTGGCAAGTTAGTACAGCTAAGGGAAGGGAGTAGGATGGCAATTGTGCATGGGATTTGAGGAATGTGTGCAAAAGTTGGTCCTATTGGACCAGGTTTAGGCTTTGGAAGATTCAGAATTTATGCTTAATGCATAGGCAAATTTTAAGGGTAGTGACTTAGTCACGTGCTTCATTGAAAAGGGTGTCTGTGTGCTAGAAGAGCCTTGGGGTGATTGTATTCGGGGCTAGTCAGAGTGGGTGACTCTCAATAGCGGTCCTGGTGAATTCAAAAGTTAAGAATGCGGCATTTAAGGGTTTCAAGCAGCAGTATGATCGAGAATCAAGCTTTTTGCAGAGTAATTTCTGAGAAAAAGGAAAATGGTTGGGGTTCTATGATATGTTTCAGCGTGTAGGATAATATTGGAGGAGTGAGAGAAATAAACTCCGGATTGTAGAAAGATTATCGGGAGGGTATGAGACGGGTTGTGGGATTTAAGAAGTATAGTCTCGTGAATCAAGGTCACTCTGGATGAGTGAGGGTTGAGTTTGCTATGAGTTGAAGGAAGTTGCTATTATTCCTGAGGCAATTGAAGATGATTAAAAGAAGATAGATTGATTAGCCATGGTTGAAATTGCACATTTACGGCAGTGACGAGTTCCTTCGATGTGATTAAGTTATGCATGTGGTTTGTGTCGTTGTGTGCGGGGCTTGTCGGCCGTCGTAATGGATTTCATGTGGGAGCATTTTAGTGCTATGGCCGTCAGGTGTAGGCGGATCCCGGAAGGGTTAAGGTGGTATAGACTACTACTTAAGGATTTGCATGTTGGATGATTGTGAGAATTCACTCGTGTGTTGAGATGGTACTCTTGAATTGAGTTAAGTAAAAGGTCTGTAAATGATGAAGTGTTCACCGTACTGGTGGTTTAGAAGTTATGATGGAATTCTTGCGCTACCTCATATTAGCATGTTAGGTGTGGTAAGTCGTATGTAACTGGGAGTGAGAATCGAGATTGTGATTCGGTGTTGACAAGGATGTCATGAGCTTGGATGAGCAAGAAAAAGTGATTTGAAAGTTCAGAGTAAGCTGGTGTTATCTTCAGTGTCACCTGAGATCCACATTCGGTGAAAGAGGCTTTGTACCCTGGTCATGGGTTCTTGATGCGTTTTGCGGCATCAGTGTGGTCGGTGGTATGGATGTGCAGACTTGCTACCTTGTGTGGAAGGTCATGGGAGCGTGGCCACGAGGAGATTGTATAAGTGTGACATGTAGTCACTTAATGGATTGAAGATTTGGACTGAGTATAAAGAAGTGCAATATTTCTTATTTGAGGGTTTATGCGTGGAAGGCGTTCAGCCATTTGGTTGTGGATTATGGAGTGTTTGTCCCGGTTATGATGGTTGTTCTTGCGTATTATGAGAGGAAGCGGGTTAATATGGACCCAGGTAAATCTATTAGCTTAGTTTGGTGCGAGCAAGGTAGACTCGATGTTTGTGGAAGGATTTAAATATGATTATGGGCTCCGTATGAGCCAGGCATGTCCATTTCAGTAGAGCGCTTTTCATGGAAAGGTATTAGAACAGCGGATGTTGTTCCGTATCCGTCAAATTCATGTGATAATATGATTGTGCCGTGTGAGTTATGAAACGGCTTGATGATTTCTTATGTGTTGAGATCTCCGCGTAGTGATGATGTTATGTGAGCAGGACAGCTCTTGAGATCCAGAGTATACATATATATCGCACCTCAGTTGTGCTTGAGTTTTGTGAGCATATGGCTTTGTTAGTCTCCCCAGGATGGTATTATGCACTTAGCGTGCTTATGATCGATATTCAGTAATTTGTAATAGTGAGCAAATCAGCTCCGTATATATCTTCTTATGTAAATTTTATGTGTGGATCGGGTGGCACGTCGCCACGGGTATGTTATTTGGATTGGGTTTCACGCCGCAACAGTGTGATGATGAATAAGATTACTATATTTATTTTTCTTATCTTCTACTTCCTATTTTCTGAGAAAAGTTCATATTAGTTGCGTGAGTTGAATAGTCCTTTCCTGAGTCGTTTCTTATTATCATGTTCGAGTTATGGCCTATTGGCGTGATGTGGTATCATGTGAGGTTGTTGGTCATGTTTGGGGTGATTTTTTGTCTGATCAGTTCACACTGGGTGAGACGAGATTATCGGATCATGGATCAATGCGATAAGGATATGTGAAGTGTATATTAAAGAACAAATACCATTATTCAGGTTCATCATGAGGTGATAATTCTAGTCAAGATGAGATATTCAATGATTTGTTAACTCTGCAGTTGGATATGAATTTCTACCCATCTCCTCCGTTGTGGTGGTATCGTCAGCATTATAGCAGGATGTATGTATATATATCATGAGGTGCATTGGGAGCATCAGATTCATGGAATTTTGGCTAGTAAGGTTCAAGGAGTGTCATTGTGGTCAGATGATGAGTTATGTGGTGCATGGTGCTGATTCAGCAAAGGTATGTAGACATGTTCTGGTATGTCATGTGGTAGTTGATACGGTGTTTATATATTGGAACTAGGCCTCGCAGAGAATTTCAAGTGTTGGAACTAGATTTTGGGCTTATGGTGTGGATAAAAGAGGATATATTCAGATTTGATCAAGCTAAAGTGATCAACTGGTTTGTGGTAGCACGGGTGGGTGCTCGGGGTGTTGAACAGTGATTTCAGATAACTCCAAAGTAGTTCTTAGCACGTTCGAGGACGAACGTCAGTTTAAGTGGAGGAGAATTTAACGTCCCGACTGGTCGTTTTGAGAACTAGCGCGTCGTTCAGTGGTTTGAAGTTGTGAGCAGCTCCATTTCAGGTATTGTGACTTGTAGTTGTGGTCGATATTGAATTTCGGAAATTTTAGAGTAGGGTTGGCAAGAAAATTCTCATTTCAGAAGCCTTAAGTTGGAGAAAATGGACTAAGATTGGAATTTTTAGTAAACGACCTCCGAATAAGGATTTGAAGGTTCCTGCAGGTTCGTATGATGATTTCGGACTTGGGCGTATGTCCGAATCGGGATTTAGATAACCCGGGAGCGTTTCGATGCATATTGTGGAAGTCAGCATTTTTGAAGAAATTTCCTAAGTTCGGCTTGAAGCGCATTTCAATGATATTGATGTCCGTTTGGGATTCCGAGTATGGGAATAGCTTCATATGGTGATTCTGGAGTTGGGAGCACAATCGGAAGTGAATTGGGATGTCTGTAGGTCATTTTGAAGTCATTTGGCTAAAGATAGAAATTTGAACGTTTTCGAGAAATCTGACCGGAAGTGAAAATTTTGATATCAGGGTCAGAATGCAATTCTGGAAGTTGGAGAAGGTTCGTAATGTCAATTATGACTTGTGTGCAAAATTTGAGGTCAATCCGACGTGATTTGATAGGTTTCGGCATCGGATGTAGAAGTTGGAAATTTCTAAGTTTATAAAGTTGGGATTTGGGTGTGATTCGTGGTTTCAATGTTGTTTGATGTGATTTGAGGCCTCGATCAAGTCTGCATTATGTTTTGGAATAGGTTGGAATAATTGGACGGGCTCCCGGGGGCCTCAGGTGGATTCCGGGTGGTTAACGGATCAATATTTGAAGTTAGAATAGGAGCTGGAATTGCTGTTATCTGGTGTGACCGCACCTACGAGTCTTTGGCCGCAGGTGCGAAGAAGTGGTGGTCTGGCTGGGAGCGCAGGTGCGATGATATTTCTGCACCTGCGAAGTCATAGATGCGGGCTATGGGGCGCAGGTGCGATGTTGGCTTGAGCTGAGGAAAGCCGCAGGTGCGGAGGTTTGGTCGCACCTGCGGAATCGCAGGTGCGAGAATTGGGTCGCAGGTGCGAAAATGGGCCTGAGCAGAATGCTTTAAAACCGAGATTGTTGGTCATTTCCTTCCATTTTCTTTTGGTTTGGACGATTTTGAGGAGCTTCAAGAGTGGGTTTTCGTCAAGCATCACTAGGTAAGTAATTCCTTCATGTTTCTAAGTTAAATACAAGGTTATTACATGGAATTATGCATGAAAATTGTAGAAAAAATTGGAAAATATTGAAGAAAACCTAGAAATGGTATTTTGGATTTCTACCACGAATTTGAGCATAGAATTTAGAGTAAATTGTATATTTGAGGTAATAAAGCCATGGGTAGAATATATCTTCGAGAAATTTCGGATTCCAGGCACGTGGGCCCGGGGGAATTTTGTCAATTCATTGAGCGGGGTTGGGAAATTATATAATTTGGAATTTTTGCAAATATTAGAGTATATTTTCATTGGGTTGCCATTATTTGGATAGTTTTGGGGCTTTGTGCGTCCGTTGGAGTCGTTGGAAGGGCTTGGAAGCCGGTTATGGAATTTCGGAGCGATGTAAGTCTCCTTTCTAACTTTATGAGGGGGAATTGTCCCCCTAGGTGAACTAATTAAGTATGTGCTATTATCTTCGGGGGTTACGTATGCACAAGGTGACGGGAGTCCGTGCGTAGCTACTTTTATGCCATGTCCGGGTAGTCTAGGACCTACTAGCATGCCTTATCTGTTGTACATGTGATCCTGCCACTAATATTAGGTTGTAAATGCTATTGAATCGGTAATTGAATTCCTAAGAAGACTAGAGCGTACCTTTCATAATTATTTAGAAAGAGAATTGATTCCTCCGTGGATAATTGTATACCTGAAAGGGTTATATTATTGAATATTATTAAACTTGACAAATGAGTTTCAAAACAAAGATTTAAAAGCTATATTTCATGTCTCTTTAAGAAGAATTTTACCCCTTTCCTGAGAAAATGCTTTCTTGATAAAAAAAATGCAGATTTATTATGTGAATATGTACATATGAGCACCTGAGTCGCATGTATGATTTGCGAGCAGGCTAGCCTTATTATTTTTATGTTGACCGCGTCGCATGATCGATTCGCGAGTGGGGAAAAATAAATGCATCTATGGTTCGAGCCGTTCGACTCTTTGGCAATGCACAGTTTATTATTTTTGGTATGCGCCGTTCGACCCTCGGCATTGATTGTGCATGATATTTGCTGCGTATTTGCTGTGATTTTTTGCCTAATTACTGGCATGAAATTTTAAGTTGTCAACTGAAATGACAGAGATTTAAAGTTATTAAAAAATTTTGGAAGAATTTGTTCCTTCCGGTTGATTATTTGTTATTTGATTAAATCACCCATGTTGATTAAAATTTTATTAATATGACGAAGATTTAAAGTGTTAAATGTGGAAGGAGTTGATATTATTTATTCCTGATTTTAATAAATTGCCTATGATAAACATGCTTAGTATCTCATTTGAATATACTAAACCGACCTCTAGCAAGTGTCTAATTCGACCTCTGGTCACTACCTCTCTGAGGTTAGGCGGACGACTTACTGAGTACACATTATTTTCGTACTCATGCTACACTTGCAATGTATTTTTATTGCACAGGTACTTTCATAGAAATGTGGCGGATTTGGAGACTTAGGCGAGCTGCATCATCTGGAGGCGATCCGCAGCTGACAGAGTCTCCCTTATACTGTATTTATTTTCATTTTAAATCCTTTGTCCAATTTGTATTTCGGACAAGCTTTGTGATGATTGTATAAATTATTAGAAATTGCTCATGTACTTGTTACACCGGGTTCTGGGATGTGTTTGGGATATATTTGCTCAAATGAAACATTTAAACCATCGTATTTTCTTAACGGATTTTGTTTAGTTATTTCGTAATAAGTCAAAGATAATGATTTCAAAATGCTAAAACAGGAAATTTAACTTAACCATTTAAATGATTGGCTTGCCTGACAATGGTGTCCGGCGCCATCACGACCTTATGGATTTTGGATCGTGACACCTTTGAGTTTATTGAAAGTGGAGGAAGTTCCAACACACGAATTCTGTTTAGAAGGTAAATTCACCAAGAGACATTTTCCCTAAAAAGGCAATAGAGCCAGTGATAAGTTAGAACTAATTCACTATGATTTGTGTGGCCCTATGAATATACAAGCAAGAGGTGGTTTTGAGTATTTTGTGACTTTCACAGATGATTACTTAAAATATGGATACATTTATCTGTTGTGTCGTAAGTGTGAATGCTTTGAGAAATTCAAATAATTTAAGGCGGAAACGAAGAAAAGTGTCACGACCCGAAATCTCACCTTCAGGCCGTGATCGCGTCTAACATTGAACTCGCTAGACAAGTCACGTTACTAGTTATTCCGATTTATTCCTTTGCTATTTAGCATTTTAAAGGTGACTTAT
Source organism: Nicotiana paniculata (assembly GCA_005239505.1). Classification (NCBI taxonomy): domain Eukaryota; kingdom Viridiplantae; phylum Streptophyta; class Magnoliopsida; order Solanales; family Solanaceae; genus Nicotiana; species Nicotiana paniculata. The sequence continues at coordinate 70,549 of ML306817.1, forward strand.
AAGAACAAATAGATATGAGAATGCGGAAGGTAAGAAATTCAACAACTAAAATAATAAGTCTTACAGAAATTTCCTTAAACATACCCTCAGAACTAGTGTCACAATTTCACGAGCAGTCTAAGATTTTGCTAAATACAATGGTCTGAAACAAGTAAATACAACTGTCTTGGAACTACTGAAATGAGACAGAAAATGAGAGAAAAGAGTAGGAGGTGACGCCAAGGCCCACGGACGTCTGCGGGACTACCTCGATGTCGCCTGTGTGGACTGAAGGGTACTCCCTCTATCAGTGTCCACTGGATCCGGCTGCGTAATCTGCACAACATAAAGAAGTGCAGGTGTAGCATCAGTACAACCGATCCCATCTACTGAGTAAGTGCCGAGCCTAACCTCGGCGAAGTAGTGATGAGGCTAGGACACGAAAAATAATAAACACCTGTGCAATTCAATAATATGTAATAGAAATGACGGCAAGAAGTAAACAGTTAAATACAAATACGGGGAGGACATGCTAGGGTACAAAAGGGAGAAACACTTATTGAGTAACAGAACATGACCACCGACTAGTATCAAAATAATAACATGGAAAAAACATGTGCACAACATCACCCTTCATGCTTTACTCTTGTTCTCACCAAAACAAGTGCACGACATCACCCTTCGTGATTTACTCTCATTCTCACCAAAACAAGTGCACGACATCACCCTTCGTGCTTTACTCTCATTCTCACCAAAATGAGTGCACGACATCTTCGTGCTTTACTCTCATTCTCACAAAAAGCAAGTGCACGGCATCACCCTTCGTGCTTTTACCTCACAATATCATGGCACGACATTATACTTGGTGCATTATCTCTCATTTCATGGCACGTAATCACCCTTCATGCTTTTAAAATCATAATATCGGCACGACATTAACCTTGGTACTTTTAAATATAAGTTATAGCACGACATCACCCTTCGTGCTTTACACTCTTCCTCACTCAACAATAACCAGAACACAATTTGGCAAGGAAGAACCACAATACAGGCCATAATTTTACAACATCCCGACAAGGGAACAATAACAGAAATATCATTGTCCCGGCAAGGGACACAACTATAACGAATCTCAATGAACGTACAACATAACAAAATAATTCTCAACCAGACAACTAATCAATAGTGTTCACAACCAAGTACTTCCTACAATTGAATAATCTTCAAAATGAAATCTACTTCATCAACGAAAAATACATGTACTATATGTTGTGACTCACAGGCATGCTTGACAACAAGGTATAGGTAACCGTCACCTCACCTATACATTGAACATGATAATAACACGTAGCACATATGACTCAACACCTATTCCCTCAAGCTAAGATTAGGCCAAACACTTACCTCGGCTCTAAGAATCCAAATCAAGCCTCTAGCACTGCTTTTCCTCTCGAATCCAACTTCGAAACGATAGTATCTAGACATAATCGACTCAACAATATCAATAATGACTCAATAATTCAATCCCAAATCCTAATTATGCATTTCCCATCTTTCTTCCAAAAATACCAAAATTCGACCCAAGGCCCGCTTGGTCCAAACCCGAGGTTCGGACAAAAATCCGATCACCCATTCCCCCACGAAACCGAATATAAAATTTATTTTGAAATCCGACCCCAAAATAAGGTTGAATTCCCAAAATTTCCAGAAGCCCTAACTCTACCCCAAACCCCCAATTTCCACCTTTGATTTCATGTTTTTAGACCTAGAATCTAGTGATTGAGGAAAATGGAAGAAATTAGAGTTAAGAACACTTACCTATGAAGATATGGTGGAATGGTCTCCGAAGAATCGCCCAAGAAGAGTGGAGAAGAAGAAAATGGTGAAAGAATGTGAAAATCCCGTATGGTATTCTGTTTTTGAACGTTAAAATCACTGGGCGAATTTGGCTATCGCGATCGCAACAGGTGCCCTGCGATCGCGGAGAGTACTGGACCTTAGACTTATTCGATCGTGAAGTGAAGGCTGCGATCGCAGAGAGATCAGACGTGGACCCACGCGATTGCGGACAGGTTGGTGCGACCGCAGAATGAAAATACCCAGCCCCCTCCCCAGCTCTCCTATACTCTATGCGATCGCGGAAGTACCTATGTGATCGCATAGAGTCACAGAAACCTCCCCCCCTCCCCACACTACACTACGCGATCGCGGGGCAACCTATGCGATCGCATAGGGTAAAAATCTCAGACACCAAAAAGAGCCCCAAAACCAGATTTTCCAACTCTTTTGCATCCCGACACCTACCCGGAACTCACCCGAGCCCTCGGGGCTCAAAATCAAATATACACACGACATCAAAATCATCCTACAAACTTATTCGAGTAATTAAACTACTAAAATAACATCAAAAACAATGAATTAAACTCAAAAATCCATAGAATTTCCTCAAACTTCATAAACTATCAAATTTTCCAATTTTGATCTGAAACACTTTTAAACCAAGTCCGTTTCTTTCCAAATTTTACAGATAACTCACATAACACATATTTATCCTGTTCTGGGCACCGGAACCATAATACGGGCTCGGTAACACAGATTTCACATTAAAGTTCATTTTCAAAAGTCTTTATTATTTCTAGAAAACAATTTCCCTTAAAAATTCATTTCTCGGACTTGGGACCTCGGAATTCGATTCCGGGCATACGCCCAGGTTCCATATTTTCCTACGGATCCTCCGGGACCGTCAAATCACGGGTCCGGGTCCGTTTACCAAAAATGTTGACCAAAGTTAACTTTATTCTATTAATTATCATCAATTCAACTATTTAACACATTTCCACATAGGGGGCGCACGCACATCGAGGTGAGATTAACGGAGGCTTTCGGGGCCTCGAAACACAGTTTTTGCTAAATTTACACAAGATGACATTTTTGGTCAACTTTATCCCAAGTAGTTGCCTCAACAGGCTGACCTCACCACTGAACATAAACAGAAGGATAACTCTTCGATCTCAACTGTCGCACCTGCCGGTCTAATATGGCTTGCGGCTCCTCCTCATAAGACAAATCCTTGTCCAACTGGACACCACTGAAGTCAAGTACATGAGATGGATCCGCAATATACCTCTGAAGCATCGATACGTGAAATACCGGATGCACGAGTGACAAACTAGGTGGCAAGGCAAGTCTGTAGGCCACCTCTCCTACCTTATCCAAAATCTCAAATGGACCAATGTACCTAGGGCTCAACTTGCCCTTCTTTCTTAATCTCATCACGCCCTTCATGGGCGACACTCGAAGAAATACCCGGTCGCCTATCATAAATACCAAATCTCAAACTCTGCGATCCGCATAACTCTTCTTCCTGGACTGAGTTGTACAAAGTCTATCTTGAATGATCTTCACCTTGTCCAAGACATCTTGGACTAACTCAGAACCAAACAATCTAGCCTCTCCCGGCTCAAACCATCCGACTGGAGACCGGCATCGTCTCCCATACAACGCCTCATAAGGATCCATCTGAATGCTCGACTGATAGTTGTTATTGTAGGCAAAGTCAGCTAAAGGAAAGAACTGGTCCCATGAACCACCAAAGTCAATAACACAAGATCGCAACATATCCTCCAAAATCTGAATAGTACTCTCAGACCGCCCGTCCGTCTGAGGATGAAATGATGTGCTCAAATCAATCTGTGTGCCCAACTCTCGCTGAAATACTCTCTAGAAATGGGAGGTAAACTGAGTACCTCGGTCTGATATAATGGATATGGGTACACCATGCAGTCTAACAATCTCTCTCATATAAATCCTTGCCAACTTTTCTGTTGAATACGAAACTGATACTGGGATGAGGTGTGCTGACTTGGTCAGCCTATCCACAACGACCCATACTGCATCAAACATTCGTTGAGTCCATGGGAGTCCAACTACAAAGTCCATGGTGATACGCTCTCACTTCCACTCGGGAAGCTGAATCTGCTGCATCTAACCACCGGGTCTCTGGTGCTCGTACTTAACCTGCTGACAGTTCAAGCACCGAGCTACATAAACTAGAATATCTTTCTTCATCCTCCGCCACCAATAATGTTGCTGCAAGTCCTGGTACATCTTTGCGGCCCCAGATGAATAGAATACCAGGAACTATGGGCCTCCTGAAGTATCAACTCACGAATACCATCCACATCAGGTACACAAATCCGACCCTGCATCCTCAAAACTCCCTCATCTTCAACCGTAACCTGCTTGGCATCTTCGTGCCTGACTCTATCTCTAAGAACACATAAATGGCGATCATCATACTGCCTGGCCCGAATACGGTTATACAATGAAGAACGGGCTACGATATGGGCCAAAACACTACCAGTTTCAGAAACCTCCAATCTCACAAATCGGTTGGCTAAAGCCTGAACATCCAAAGCAAGAGGTCACTCTCCGACTGATAAATAGGCAAGACTACCCATACTGACTGACTTCCGGCTCAAAGCATCGGCCACCACATTGGCCTTCCCCGGATGATAAAGAATGGTAATATCATAATCCTTCAGCAACTCTAACAACCTCCTCTGCCTCATGTTCAACTCCTTTTGTTTGAATAGATACTGTAAGCTCTTCTGATCCGTGAACACCTCACATGGCACACCATACAAGTAATGCCTCCAAATCTTCAATGCATGCACAATAGTTGCTAATTCCAAGTCATGAACTGGATAGATCTTCTCATGAACCATCAACTGACGAGAAGCATAGGCTATAACCTTGCCATCCTACATCAACAATGCACCAAGCCCAACCCGTGAAGCATAACAATACACAGTATACGGTCCTGAACCTGTGGGCAAAACTAACACTGGCGCCGTGGTCAAGGATGTCTTGAGCTTCTAAAATATCGCCTCATATTCATCACACCACCTGAACTGAGCACTCTTCTGAGTTAACCTGGTCATCGGGGCTGCAATGGATGAAAATCCTCTACAAACCCGATAATAACCTGTTAAGCCCAAGAAACTCCGAATCTCTGTAGCTGAAGTGGTCCTAGGCCAATCTCTGAATGCTAAAACCTTCTTGGGATCCACCTGAATAACCTCTGATGAAACCACATGGCCTAGAAATGCAACCGAACTCAACCAAAACTCACACTTGGAGAATTTGGCATACAACTGACTATCCCTCAGAGTCTGGAGGACGACTCTAAGGTGCTGCTCGTGCTCCTCTCGGCTGCGAGATTATATCAATATATCATCAATGAAAACAATCACAAATGAGTCCAAATAAGGCCTGAACACTCGGTTCATCAACTCCATAAATTCAACGGGGCATTTTTCAGCCCAAATGACATCACCAAGAACTCATAATGCCCATACTGGGTACGAAATGCTGTCTTAGGGACATCAGACGCCCTAATCCTCAACTGATGGTAACTAGATCTCAAGTCAATCTTGGAAAACACTGAAGCACCCTGAAACTGGTAGAATAAATCATCAATCCTCGGCAAAGAATACTTATTCTTAATGGTAACCTTGTTCAACTACTGGTAGTTAATACACATCCTCATCGAGACATCTTTCTTTTTAACAAACAACACTGGGGAACCCCACGAAGAAACACTGGGCCTAATAAAGCCTTTATCCAACAAATCCTGCAACTGATCCTTCAACTCCTTCAACTCTGGTGGGGCCATACGATACGGTGGGACAGAAATGGGCTGAGTGCGCGGAGCCAACTCAATACAAAAGTTAATATCCCTGTCGGGTGGCATACCCGGCAGGTCAGTAGGGAATACCTCTAGAAACTCGCGAACCACGGGCACAGACTCCATAGAAGGAACCTCAGCACTAGAATCGCGAACATAGGCAAAATAAGCCAAACAACCCTTCTCGACCATGCGTCGAACCTTCATATATGAAATAACTCTACCAGAAGCATGACTAGGATTCCCTCTCCACTCCAAATGAGGTACCCCTGGTAAGGAAAAGGTCACTGTCTTGGCATGACAGTCCAGAATAGCATGATAGGGGGATAACCAATCCATCCCCAATATATCACCAAAGTCAACCATATCAAGAAGCAAAAGATCAACACGAGTCTCCAAACCACCAATAGCTACTAAGAAAGCACGGTAGACTCGACCTACCACTATAGAATCACCCACCGGGGTAGACGCATTCACAGCAGTACTCAAGGAATCACGGGGCATACTCAAATAAGGGGCAAAATATGAAGACACATAGGAGAAAGTAGACCCCGAATCAAATAAAACCGAAGCATCTCTGCTGCAAACTAATACCATACCAGTAATAACTGCATCAGAGGCCTCAACCTCAGGCCTGGCAGGAATAACATAGCACCGGGGTGGAACCCCTCTTATCTGAACATCTCTAGGTCGACCTACTGCGGGCTGACCTCTACCTCTCGTGGCCTGTCCTCCACCTCTATGAGTCTGAACTCCACCTATGGCACCTATATATCCACCCCTAGCTGGCTGAGGGGTGGGGGTGCATCTGGTGCGGGAATCATAGCACGAGAACCCGGATGCTGAGAACTACCAAAAGCTCGGGGGAAATACCTAGAAATGTGCCCTGGATCACCACAAGAGTAACAAGCCCTCTGATGCTGAGGCTTCTGGCCCTGAAACTGTCCCTGTCGACCAGAATAACCACCCTGGAAGCTCTAAAGTGGCGGTGCACTGATAGGAGCTGATGGTGCACTGCGGGATACCTGAAGCGCCAACTGGAATGGCCTAGGAGGATGACCTTTACCAAAGGAATCTCTGCCTCCAGATGAGGCACCACTGGATTGACCAGAATAGCAAGGTCTCTTGTCAGACCCCCGACCACTGCCCTGTGATAAGACCATCTCAATATGCCTGGACACATTGGCCGCCTCCTGGAATGAAATATCAGTACCTGTCTCTCTGGCCATTTGGAGTATAATAGGTCGAGCTAGACCCTCAATAAACCTCCTCACCCTCTCCCAATCAGTGGGGAGTATCATGATAGCGTGTCGGTCCAAGGTAATGAACCTGGTCTCATACTGTGTAACAGTCATAGATCCCTGCTGGAGGCGCTCAAACTGCCTCTGAAGACCCTCCCTCTAAGTAACTGGTAGAAACTTCTCCAAGAATAACTTGGAGAACTTATCCCAAGACAAAGGCAAAGACCCAGCTGGTCTGGTCAAACAGTAGTCCCTCCACCAAGTCTTGGCGGTACCAGAAAGACGGAATGTAGCAAAATCAACTCCATTGGACTCCACGATGCCCATGTTCCGAAGAACCTCATAGCAACTGTTCAAGAAATCCCGGGGGTCCTCTAATGATGCACCAGTAAATGTAGTAGAAAATAGCTTGGTGAACCGATCGAACCTCCACAAAACATCGGCAGACATGGCTGCCCCCTCAACTGCCTGTGCCACAGAACACGGCTGAGTTGCTCCAGCTGCCTGAGGTGCTGCAGTCTGGAACTGAGGAGCTAGCTGCTCTGGTGTGCGGGTAGCAGGAGTCTGGGTCCCTCCCCCATCCTGATAGACGGTTGGTGCAGTAGGAAGAAGACCAGCCTGAGCCACGCTCTCCATAAGGCCCACTAAACGGACCAGAGCGTCCTGAAGAACCGGGGTGGCAATGAACCCCTTCAGGACCTGAGATTGTCCAACTAGAATTGCCTGAGCAGGAACCTCACCGGCAAAGTCTACTTGTGGGTCCTCCGCTGGTGCTGCTACTCTGGGCTGAGCCCTAGCTCGGCCTCGGCCTCTAGCACGGCCTCGGCCTCGCAGAAGCTACAATAGGAGGATCGGGCTGCTGATCAATAGATGAGGAAGCACGCGTTCTCACCATCTGCGAGAGAATAGAATAGAAAATTAGTTAGCATTTAGAATTCAAACCGCACGACATAGAAGAAGAAATGTGAAGTTATTCCTAACCTTGCAGCCTCTAGGGGATAAGTATAGACGTATCCGTACCGATCCCTCAGACTCTACAAGTTTGTCCGTGAATTGTAAGACCTAGGCAACCTAGTGCTCTGATACCAACTTGTCACGACCCGAAATCCCACCTTTAGGCCGTGATGGCGTCTAACATTGAACCCGCTAGACAAGCCACGTTACTAGTTATTCCGATTTATTCCTTTGCTATTTATCATTTTAAAGGTGACTTATAAGAACAAATAGAAATGAGAATGCGGAAAGTAAGAAATTCAACAACTAAAATAATAAGTCTTATAGAAATTTCCATAAACATACCCCCAGAACTGGTGTCAAAATTTCACGAACAGTCTAAGATTTTGCTAAATACAATGGTCTGAAACAAGTAAATACAACTGTCTTGGAACTACTGAAATGAGACAGAAAATGAGAGAAAAGAGTAGGAGGTGACGCCAAGGCCCACGGACGTCTGTAGAACTACCTCAATGTCGCATGTGTATACTGAAGGGTACTCTGTCTGTAAGTGTCCACTGGGTCCGGCTGCATAATCTTCACGACATAAAGAAGTGCAGGTGTAGCATCAGTACAACCGACCCCATGTACTGAGTAAGTGCCGAGCCTAACCTCGGCGAAGTAGTGACGAGGCTAGTACACGACAAATAATAAACACCTGTGCAATTCAATAATATGTAATAGAAATGACGGCAGGAAGTAAACATTTAAATATAAATACGGGGAGGACATGCTATGGTACAAAAGGGAGAAACACTTATTGAGTAACAGAACATGACCAACGACTAGTATCATAATAATAACATGGAACAAACAAGTTCACGACATCACCCTTCGTGTTTTGCTCTCATTCTCACCAAAATAAGTTCACGGCATCACCCTTCGTGCTTTACTTTCATTCTCACCAAAACAAGTGCACGGCATAACCCTTCGTGCTTTACTCTCATTCTCACCAAAACAAGTGCATGGCATCACCCTTCATGATTTTACCTCACAATATCATAGCACGACATTATTCTTCGTGCATTATCTCTCATTTCATGGCACGACATCACCCTTCGTGCTTTTAAAATCACAATATCGGCACATAATTAACCTTGGTGCTTTTAAATATAAGTTATGGCACGACATCACCCTTCGTGCTTTACACTCTTCCTCACTCAACAATAACCAGAACACTATTTGGCAAGGAAGAACCACAATACAGGCCATAACTCTTACAACATCCCGGCAAAGGAGCAATAACAGAAATATCACCGTCCCGGCAAGGGACTCAGCTATAACCAATCTCAATGAACGTATAACATAACCAAATAATTCTCAACCAGACAACTAATCAACAGTGTTCACAACCAAGTACTTCCAACAATTGAATAATCTTCAAAATGAAATCTACTTCATAACACAATGGATATCAACGAAAAACACATATACTATATGTTGTGACTCACGGGCATGCTTGACAACAAGGTATAGGTACCCGTCACCTCAACTATACATTGAACATGATAATAACACGTAACACATATAACTCAACACCTATTCCCTCAAGCTAAGATTAGGCCAAACACTTACCTCGACTCCAAGAATCCAAATCAAGCCTCTAGCACTGCTTTCCCTCTAGAATCCAACTCCGAAACGATAGTATCTAGACATAATCGACTCAACAATATCAATGATGACTCAATAGTTCAATCCCAAAGCCTAATTATGCATTTCCCATCATTCTTCCAAAAATGCCAAAATTCGACCACGGGCCCGCTTGGTCCAAACCCGAGGTTTGGACAAAAACCCGATCACCCATTCCCCCACGAACCCGTATATACAATTTGTTTTGAAATCCGACCCAAAATGAGGTTGAATTCCCAAAATTTTCAAAATCCCTAACTCTACCCAAAACCCCCAATTTCCACCTTTGATTTCATGTTTTTAGACCTAGAATCTAGTGATTGATGAAGGAAAATGGAAGAAATTAGAGTTAAGAACACTTACCTATGAAGCTATGGTGGAATGGTCTCCTAACAATCGCCCAAGAAGAGTGGAGAAGAAGAAAATGGTGAAAGAATGTGAAAATCCCGTATGGTATTCTGTTTTTGAACATTAAAATCACTAGGCGAATTTGGCTATCGCGATCGCGACATGTGCCATGCGATTGCGGAGAGTATTGGACCTTAGACTTACGCGATCGCGAAGTGAAGGCTGCGATCGCAGAGAGATCATACGTGGACCCACGCGATTGCGGACAGGTTGGTGCGACCGCAGAAGGAAAATATCCAGCCCTTTCCCCAGCTCTCCTATACTCTATGCGATCGCAGAATTACCTATGCGATCGCATAGAGTCACAGAACCCCCCCCCCTCACACTACACTACGCGATCGCGGGGCAACCTCGGGGCTCAAAATCCAATATACACATGACTTCAAAATCATCCTACGAACTTATTCGAGTAATTAAACCATTAAAATAACATCAAAAACAATGAATTAAACTCAAAAATCCATAGAATTTTCTCAAACTTCATAAATTATCAAATTTTCCAATTTTGATCTGAAACACGTCAAACCAAGTCCGTTTCTTTCCAAATTTTACAGATAACTCACATAACACATATTGAACCTATTCCGGGCTCCGAAACCATAATACGGGCTCGGTAACACAGATTTCACATCAAAGTTCATTTTCAAAAGTCTTTATTATTTCCAGAAAATAATTTCCTTTAAAAATTCATTTCTCGGACTTGGGACCTCGGAATTCGATTCCGGGCATACACCAGGTCCCATATTTTCCTACGGACCCTGCGGGACCGTCAAATCACGGGTCCGGATCCGTTTACCAAAAGTGTTGACCAAAGTAAATTTTATTCCATTAATTATCATCAATTCAACTGTTTAACACATTTCCACATAAAGGCTTCCTGGTTACACGCTCGGGCTTTGCACGCATACCGAGGTAAGATTAACGGAGGCTTTCGGGGCCTCAGAACACAGTTTTTTCTAAATTTACACAAGATGACCTTTTGGGTCATCACAAAAAGACATGATAAATATATCAAAATATTGTGATCTGATCGTGGTGGAGAATACCTTTCTACGGAATTCATTAAATACTTATCAGATTATTGTATTACATCTAAATTTTATTCCCCAGGTAGACCACAACAAAATGGTGTGGCAGAAAGAAGAAATAAAACCCTTACGAAAATGTTAGATCAATGTTATGTTATTCGGATTTACCTTCTTCCTTTCGGGGATATTCTTTAGAAAATCAAATTACATTTGGAATTTTGTTACTTCAAAGTCAGTACCTTCAACTCCAGTAGAATTGTGGACTGGGTGCAAGCCAAGTTTACGGCACATTCGGGTTTGGGGTTGTCCAACACATGTGCTGAAAAGGAAAGCGGATAAATTAGAATCGAGGACAGAAGTATGCATTATTGGATATCCAAAAGGAACTAAAGTCAGTTTATTTTATTGTCCCAAAGAAAAAAAGGTAATTGTTATGACAAATGCCAGATTTTTAAAAAAGGACTATTTAATGAACCATATTCCTAGAAGTAAACTAGTTTTATAGGAATTAAGTAATGGAGTAACTAATGACTCATCTCTGGAACGTATACCGGAAGCCAGTATTGACATACCACTGCATTATCGTAGTGGGAGAAATGTCAATAGGAAGCAGAACGAACAAGAGTAACTTCTTGACATCTCACTACCCCAAAGTAGTGGGAGTAATGTTGAGCAACCTCAGATTGTTGAGTAACCTAAAATTGTTCTGTAGCCTGTACTCCAGGAAGAAGTTAATGATATCCTAGTACCTCAAGGTGTGGAGGATAACATTGAGGCTTCAGTTCTAAAAAATGATGTTGTGATTCAATAAAAAAATCAGACTGCACCTGTAGTGACTAGTCATAGTGGGAGAATTATTAAAAAAACCTATCCGATTTGCGCTCTTGGGAGAATCTTATGATAGAATCTCTAAAGAGCCTAATACAAAATCTCTTAATTACGAAGAAACACTACATGATACAAACGCTGATAAATGGGTTGTTTCTATGAAATCTGAAATGGAGTCCATGTACTCTAATCAAGTCTGAGATCTTGTAGTACCACCTACTGTAGTCAAACCCATTGGTTGTAGATCGATCTATAAGAACAAGAGAGGAGTGAATGGAAAAGTACAAACTTTTAAAGCTAGGCTTGTTGAAAAAGGGTTTACTAAAAAAGAAGGGATCGATTATGAGGAAACTTTTTTCCCAGTAGCCATGCTTAAATCCATTAAGATTTTCTTATCCGTTGCTGCTCATTACGATTATGAGATTTAGCAAATGGATGTCAAGAAGACTTTTTAAAATGGAAGTCTTGATAAGTGCATTTATATGGAACAACCAGTTGGTTTCATAAAAAGTGGCAATGAGAACATATTGTGTAAATTTAAAAAAATTCATTTATGAATTGAAACAAGCTTCTAGAGCATGGAACACTTGTTTTGACACATCGATTAAAATCGTCGGTTTTGATCAATGTGAAAATGAGTCTTGTGTCCATAAGAAGTGGGATGAAGATAAAGTTATATTTTTGATTTTGTACGTAGATGATATTTTGCTCATAGGAAATAATGTGAGCATGTTGAATTCAGTAAAAGAATGATTTTTCGCACGTTTTGATATGGAAGACTTGGGACAAGCGGCACATATCCTTGGGATCAAGCTTATGCGAGATCGCAGAAGGATATTATGCTTATCCCAAGTACTTTATATTGATACTATTCTCACCAAGTTTGGCATGCAAGATTCCAAGAAAGGTTTTCTTTCTTTTAGGCATGGAATATCTTTGTCAAAAGATCAGTCCCCAAAAAAATCGATGAGATAGAAAAAATGAAGGCGGTCCCTTATGCTTCTGCCGTAGGGAGTCTCATGTATGCTATGTACTAGACCTGATGTCTGTTTTTCTATTGGCATGGTTAGTAGATTTCAGTCTAATCATGGATGAGAACACTGGATTGCCGTTAAACATATAATCAAGTACCTGAAAAAGACTAGGGATTATATGGTGGTTTATCACTCAGGTGATCTTGTACCCATTGGCTATACTGATTCAGATTTCTAGTTAGATAGAGATTCTAGAAAATCTACCTCAGAATATAGTTTTATCTTAGGAGGTGGAGCCATAATTTGGAGGAGTATCAAGCAATCACGTGTTACTCATTCTACCATGGAAGCCGAATATGTGGCTGCATCTGAGGTAGCTAAAGAGGCTGTTTGGATCAGGAACTTTCTAAAAGACCTTAATGTAGTTCCTTCGGTTCAAGCACCTATTGTGCTTTACTGTCACAATGGTGGTACATTTAAAAACTCGAAGGAACCAAGAAGCCATAAAAAGAGTAAGCATATTGAGCGTAAATATAATTTAATTTGGGATATTACTCGGAGATGTGATGCAAGAGTGTTGAAGATTGCATCATAGGACAATTTGACAGACCTGTTTATAAAGAGCTTGCCACAGAAAATTTTTGACAAGCATATAGAAGGGATGTGTGTTAGAGTATTAGACGCACGATTATGAGTCTAAGTGGGAGATTATTGGGATATACTATCAACCATGCGGTTTAGACATAGTATTGTGTTTTATTCTTTATGAAATAATTATTTATTTAATTTATTCAATTCAATAAAGTACTATTTTAAATAGATCATTTGTTACATGTGTGTTCTTTAGTTATGTAGTAGACAATTTGGTGTATGGAGTCTTAGTTCATGCACAAAAGATTAAATTGTCGGTTCTCATAATTAATAAACTATGTTCACAATCGAAGATATTATTGGGCAAAATATCTTGATGATTGTAGTACAAGATTATAATATAATTTATCTTGATTATGGGAGTAGTTTTACACCGACTTCTTGTGCTAGTATACTTAGACCGATGGATTTTGTATCCGCCACGTGAAAAAGTTTAAGCGGAATTATAAAGGATTTAATTAGTTGATTAAATTAAATTTTTAGTGATTTAATTTAATTAACAATTATTTGTGATCTTAACATGGGGAGTTAAAATAAGTGTTAGTGAATTTTTAAAATTCATATTGAGGAGTTTAATTGCAGTTTTTAGTGGAATAAACTGCAATTAATTATAGTAGGAATTAATTCATCCAAGTTTTCAAATTAATGCTATAATTGGTAGCCTTTTATTATTTTTGTGGTCCCTGCTATACCTAGTAAAAATCTTGACTAACTTGGGTAAAAAGTGACTTGAGGAAAAAGTCATCCGGTAGAGTTAGAGTAGGATTCTACTTGCACAAGTAGAATCCTATACGTTTTTGGAGCCCTCTTTGGCTGAAAAACGAGTCTACAAAAGGAAGACGTTTTTCACCAAATAACTCACTTTTAGAGTTGTATTTTTCTTGCCCACTTAAAGCAATTTCTTCCAAGATTTTACAAGGACCATGGCAGAAGATTGCAGCCCTGGATTCTTGCTCTGAGGAAGACCTGTGCAACGTTTTCAAAAGGTTAGTCGTTCTTATCTCGTAATTATATTATTGTCTAGTTTACATGTATTTGATGCCTGAATTGTATGCTTGCTTTCGCTGCGCATGTTCTAACAGTGGATATATCTACTCGTAAATAATGAATGATAATAAGGTAGAATAAATTCAGATAAAATGTGAATCATATGCCTAATAATGCAGAGCAAATTTACAATTATTAAACTGCAATTTCAATTCTGAAATGAGTGCATTGCCTTGACAATTACAACTTCCTATCAAATCACTAGTGTTTAGGGACAGAGTATGGTCAGATACTCAGGTTGATATCCATCAACCCTATTTATTCTGCATGAATATAAATATCTACGTTAAATTATTTCTATAATAGGTTGTTGAGTAATTTTTTTTGGGAAGTCCTTCGGTAACTAATGATGTATTTGATGCGAAAAAAGTCATTTTTTGGAAAATATTTTTCATGAGAAAATTATCTCATCTGAAGTCATTTTTCAAGTTTTCTAAGAGGAAAATTACTTCCTCCACCTATGAAAGGAAGTTATTTTATTATAAATATCTTAACTTTTAGTAACTTCACACTACTTACTCCAATTAACACTTAAGCATTACTTTTTATCTTTAATATTCAAGAATTTAATCAGAGTACTTTGCAATTTGTTAAGTTTATTTTTAATCTTTAAAACTATATATATTCTTTGGAGCATGTTTTCCACTTAATTACTGTTTAACCCAAAAATAGATTTCTCGATCAAAGCTAATATCAAGAAAATCGGGTTACTGATAATCAAAATTACTTCATTTCTTGGTAATTCAAAGAGGGAGCGAAACTACCCACTAATGGAATCGAAAAAAAACTCTTATGATACATCGGTCATGGCTCCATAATCTTCTAATTTGAACCCAATACGCCATGTAAGGGAGAAAGTTATTGCAAAGCATATAACTCATAATGAAATGCCAGCTATTATATTCAAGGCTAAAGATTATCATGGCATAATGGAAGAAGAATGTAAGTTCACTATCGTTGGTCGATTTCTAAAACACCGCCCCCAAACTGATAGAGTTAGGTAAAGTTTTAAGGAGCTGATAACGTTGAAAGGATCGGCCTAAATTGGTGTTAATTATAATTACAATGTATTTATCAATTTGTTTAATGAGGAAGATTGGCAAACGATACGATTTAAAAGGGTAATTGAAATTGGTGGTCGAAAAATGTGGTCACAGAAATGGTCGCCTGATTTTAAGCCTGAGGAATACTTTCATGTTGTCCCAGCATGGGTTTTGCTGTTGGGATCACCATTCCACATGCACACATGGCATTATGTTAAACTAATTCTTAGCTCTGTTGGAACCCCTTTGGTTCTAAATGCGGCTACTTATGGAACAACTAGACCAAGTATGGCCCAAATTAGGGTGGAGGTTAATCTTCTTAAACCTCTGTCCGAAAGTGTATTCATAGGCCAAGAATATGAGGACTACCACTAGATGGTTACACTCAAAAATTAGAATATGAGCTTCGTGGCATGAACTAATTTCTTCGCTTCGATTCCGCCCCTAAAGCTAGCTCCTACTACCTAAGTATTGTAAGCATTATAGGAAATGGGGACACAACGTGATTGAATGCAGGGCTTTAGACAAGAAGATTGCAACTAATGTCGAGGAGGTGCAAGACAAAAGCAAGGAGCAACCAACTAAGAACAAAGTAGCTGGTAAAGAACAAGATCATGACAGTAATATAGAGAAAGATGAGACAGAAACTATGAAGAATCAGAAATTAGTAAAGGGAGAACAACTTTTGAAGACAAAAACTCAAAATCTCGATGCTGAAAGAATAAAATAGAGAACTGACAGCCCTTTGTTAAAAACAGAATATTGATGTAGAAACAAAAAGAAAGAAGAAAAAAGAAAGAAAAGAAAATGCCAAAAAATAAATGCAGTGTCAAATTCAAGCCTGCTATCCGAGATAAGATCACTAAGAAGCACTATCAAATTAAGCTTTCATCAGTTTCACAATAATTAGCAGCCTCGATGATTGAAGGTAATCAACAAGAGAATGCTTTTAATAAAGATCGAGCAGCATAAGGTGAGCTTATAGTAACTACTAATCAATATCATCATACTGGAAAGTTCAAAGCAGATAGTACAGGGAAGAAGGTAAAGAGCAATGATAAAGAAAATAGTGACCAACAAAAATCAAAGGGAGATAATCATGAAAATATTGAAATCACAGAGGCTACAACTGAGGATGTCCAGTCAACTAGCTTACCCTATGAGATCAAAAACCAAAAAGCATAAATGTTTGTGTTAATCTTAACTGGGAACACATGACAAATCAAAGCCAGATGCCAGGATGTTGTAACCAAGGACAAATCAACTATGTAGAATAAAAGGCTACTATGGAATCCAAAACTATGACTGATGGAGATGAGGTTACTTTTTAGAACCCGAATGAAGATGGATCTTCTTACACAGGAGGAAGAAGCAGAAACAGACAAAACGATAGGAAGAATAGTAAACAAAAAGATTTTACAAAAACTGCTGAAAATTTCATAGGAAAGGGTGACCCTCGTGAATCACCTCTGGCCAGAGGAAGAAGCAGAAACAAAAAAGTTGGAAGACAAACCAAATACAACACATATTCTTCTTGTAAAGGAAGAGGAAACAAACAACACACCTCCCCCTCAACCCAATGATTTTGGAATACAAGAGGGTGAGATCCAAGAAGGCTATTCACAGGCTTAAACTTCTTATCAACATCAACAAAGTGGTTTTTTTTGGCTATCTTCGAACCCTTTATGGATATGAGTAAGATATATGAGTACAAAAGGTTCTTAGAATTTCGACATTGTGAGGCTAATGTCATTGGTAAGATCTGGTGCTTCTGGTACTTGGATCACAGTAAGGTGTTGGCAAACAATGAAAAATAAATTACTTTCAAAATTAAAGATAATGCTACAGATACAAGAATCTTTATTACAACAATATATGCCAAATGTACTACTAGTGAAAGAAGGTATTTGTGGTATATCATTCATAACATGAACAACACTATTGACGGCCCATAGTGTATTGGTGGTGACTTCAACATTATCATAGATCGGTTGAAAAACTAGGGGTAATCCCTATAGGACATATAGAGTCTGGATTTTATTAGCACTATGGAATCTTGTGGTTTAATGGACATTGATTTCACTGGCCCAAGATACACTTGATGTAACAACAGAAGGCCTAGTAAAAGAATTTGGAAGAGACTGGACAGAATAATGATCAATGATCAATAGGCTCAACTCTTCCAAAATAACATGGTGAAACATTTGGTAAGGAATGGTTATGATCATAGACCCATTTATTAAAGTGTCATAATGATCCTCAACATCACATCAAATACTTCAGATTCCTCAACCTCTGGACCACTTAACCAGGTTATATAGATAAGGTTCAGGAGATATGAAACACAAATATTGAAGTTAATGTTATGTGGAGGATTCAAAGTAGGCATCTCAGTCAACGGTCGAAAGAAAACATTGGGGACATTCATGAAAAAGTATGCTCTTGGGAAGATAAAGTGAAAATACTAGAAGAGATTGATATGCAAAATAACAATGAGCAAGTAAGAGAAGATCTAAACAGATGTTATGTTGAATATACTAGGTGGTTAGGTATGCAAGAATCCTTGATGAAACAGAAAGCTAGAATTAATTGGTTCAAGGATAGTGACTGCAACACTAGCTATTTTCACATTATTTTGAGAGACAGGAGAAGAAGACTTCAACTCCATAGAATTAAGAATCAAAGAGATAGATGGATACAAGGTGATGAAAAAATTGCTAAGGCTGCTGTCAAGCACTTTAAAAGATTCTTCAATTTGGACCAGCAGGCTACTGTGAGCAATGATATCCTTAATTGCATCCCTAACCTTATTATAGAGAAAGATAATTATATGTTGATTATGATGCCTTTGGAATAGGAAATCAAAGAGACTGTCTTTGGCATGAGCATTGATAGCTCTACTGGACCTGATGGATTTAATGGGAAATTTTTTTAAGCTATGTGGGATATCATCAAGCATGCCATCATTGAATTAGCCACAGATTTTTTTAAAGGGAAGAACCTCACTAAATTTTATTCCCACACCTACATTGATCTTATTCCCAAGGTGGATTCTCCTTCCAGATTTGAAGAGCTTAGACCTATTTGTCTAAGTAATTACACTAGTAAGATCATATGAAAACTCTTATCCAGAAGGTTGAACTCTCTTTTGTCTTAGCTAATCTCTGAAAATCAAAGTAATTTTGTCTTTGGAAGACTAATTACGGAAAATGTGATGCTAGCTCAGGAAATCATTCATGATATCTCCAAACCTAACAAGGGAGGGAATATTGTTATAAAAACTGACATGTCTAAAGCTTATGATATGCTTTCTTGGAGCATCCTTACTGATGTCCTAAATAAATTTGGCTTCTGTAAAGAATGGTCCGATATGATTTGGATAATGTTCTCGAATGTCTGGTACTTGATTATTATTAATGGAACTAGACATGGCTTCTTTACTTCTTCACAAGGCCTTAAGCAAGGGGATCCTTTATCCCCCTCTCTCTTTATTCTTGCTGCAAAGGTATTGAATATATCTATGAACAATCTCATTCATAAGGATAACTTCACTAGCTTCTCTATGAATAAGAGAGGTCCTCAAATTAATCACCAAGCTTATGTTGACGACATTGTTTTATTCTGTGGTGGTAATTCAAAAACTGTCAAGATGGTCATGAAAGAAATTGGTAACTATGAAAAGGCATCAGGTCAGCTTGTCAACAAGGATAAAAACTTCTTTTTCACTTGCCCTAATGTCATTCCCTAACCTCAAGAAGCGCGACCACCGCTCAACCAAGTGGACCCGATCGAGCAAACCTGTTCACTTATGATAAAAAGAAGGAATATTTTCATTAATTAGATAGCATGAAGATCATATATACATTACTAAATCATTTCATTAGTTTCATCATTGATAAGTTTCAAAATACACATATTCTTATGATTGAGTGGAACAAGAGTCCAAAATGCAACATAATCCGTTTGACCTTTCTAGCACCCATATACAACCCACATAATGTCTACGGAGCCTCTAAAGATATAGAAAAGTTTTAAGATAGTGTCGGCGACAAGGCCCCAGTTATACCTCAAAACGTGACAACAACATGAACAAAAGATACAATACATGACCCCGGGATGAAGTGGGGCTCACCGAGTCCGCTGGGAAGAGGATGCACCACTATTTGTGATCAACACTATCCGCTATGGAACCACCTGCATCCATTTAAGATGCATCTCCCCTGGAAAAAGGGACGTTAGTACTGTCGAATAGTACTAGTATGTAAAACTAAGACACCATCTCAATAGAATGAACAATAATACAAGGGGGAAATAGTCATGAGTTCAATAAGAGATTCAAAAAATACTAAAACATCAAGTAACAATCACATATTTTCTCAAGTCAATTTCTATATTATTAGGTTGGGGAATCTTTAGTGCCAAAATACCATAAATCACAATACCACCGTGTTCTTACACGGAGTCCGATCACGGCCCGACCGGCTAGGTTATCTCATTTGAGACATCAACCATAACCACAATTCTAATTATAATTTCCAGCACAATTACCACCATGTGTGCGACATGGTGTCAGATCACGGCCACTCGAAACATCACTCTTTCAATCAATCATCTCACTTCATATTTCTTTCCCATATTTTCAATTACATTGGCACGAATGGTCTCAATTATGAATTCATTCTTGGCACTTGACCGTATTTCATAATTCCAATTTTCCTTTTTACATTCAACATCATTATCATCATCAACAACACTTAGTCCTACCATTTAAGACATTAGTACACATATGAGCAATTTGGGAATCCTAAGCACATAGAGGTATTCCATAAAATTTGGCATAACAATCATTATTCAATTTTGACATGAAGTCTTAACATATCTCAACACATATTCCACATTTTGAACACATCCTCAAATGGAAAGGTGACATGATAAAGCATTTAGAATAAATAGAACATGTATTCTTCAACACAAACACAATCAGAATAGACCATTCTATAATGATCAATTTGGGACTTACACTAATTACATGAACATCGGGGGATTCGATTCTAAGAAGAAGGGTGTTTAGCCAACATACCTCAGTTGAGCTCCCATACACTCTAAAATATTCTGAAAATCTTAAAAACACCAATCTATTTTAGAAATATGACAAATTGAACTAAAATTAGGAAAATGATCATGCTTCTAGCTCATTTGAGCATTTTATCAACCACCAAGTGTGCATTAAGGTTTTAAGGACCTTTTATGAAAGACTTCACCATCCCACACCACATTCTTTACCATATTTACTCACCATCCTCCCTATACTCTTTTATCACACATGCATTCAAGATAAACAACTCCCTTACTCAAGAATTGTCTTGCTATTACCCTTTTTTTTGGTTAATTTACGAAATTAAGGGCTAGGATATAGATTCTTACCTCTTGGATGAAGACTTAGTCAATTTCTCCTTTTTAATCTTCAATGATTTGAGCAAAAATTTATGGATAATTGATTGAAGATCACCATCCCACTCTAAGCACTCTCTCTCACTCTAAAAGTGTCAGGTTTTCCAAGAAAAATGGTCCATAATGCTTATATATGAGATTGGGTGGGGTTATAAAAATTAGAAAAATAGGAGCCTGACACAGATTTGCGGTCGCATATGCGACCACATAATGCTTTTGCGATCCGCAGAGTGGGCCACATAATTGGCCCTCCGAAGCTTACATTTTCTGCTTCAATTTGCGACCAGTCTGCGGTCCGCAAACCTATTCTGTTGTTGGATAATATGCCACAGAACCACCATCAGAAAAATCTCAAGGTTGGATTATGCGATCAGGGTGCGGCCAGCGAAATGGTTATGCGGTCGCATAATGAGTCACAAAAATGACATAAAAAATGGCCCAAAAAAAGTTGCCTCACTCTGCGGCCATTCTGCGGCCCGCAGAGTGATTATGCGGCCCCATAATGAGCCGCAGAAATGCCCACTTCTGCAAAACATTTTCCTCTAGTTCTTTAGCGTACTGTTCAACCCAAAAAGTCTGAATCGTGTCGATCTTGCAAGCCGCGGAGAATTTCTACTATTCTTAGCACATAAGCCTATCTCAGCACAACAAAATTTTGGGTTTTTAGGTAAAATTTTACGGGGCCTTATACCTTAAGCTAGTGCTTATAGAATCAACAAACTGAGATATTACACAGGACCTATGGACAAGAGCTTCCCTTTCACTTATCTTGGTTGTCTAATATATATTGAAAAAAAAATATAAGCTTCTTCGATAACATGGTCATCAAAGTTGTTAAGAGATTGAATGGATAGAAAGGTAAAATATTAACCTATGGGGCAGAGTGGTTCTCATCAAGAGTGTTTTACAGTCTCTGCCTACTTACATGCTCACTGTAAGGCACTTTGAACCTTATTGAGAAACACATGGCTAGGTTCCTTTGGGGAACCACTGGGGAAAAAAAAGAATTATCACTGGAGCTACTGGAAAAACTTGTGCTTTCCTAAAGATGAAGGTGACATTGGTATTAAAAGTCTTGAAGATATCTCTAACACATTAACTATCAAGAGATGGTGGACGTTTAGAACAAAACCTTCATTATGGGCTGATTTCCTCAAAGCTAAATACTGTCCAAGAAGTCATCCTGTTAAAAAGAAGTGGATCTCGGGTAACTCACATGCTTGGAAACACCTGCTATTGGCTAGAGACAAAGCAGAAGGCAACATCAATTGGCTTATTAACTCTAGTGACTGCAACTTTTGGTGGGACAATTGGACAATGACATGTCCTTTGGCTTATAGCAATGCTAATATTGTTACCACCGTTGGTAATAAAACCAATGTTTGTGAGTTTATTAGCAATGGTGGCTGGGACATGAATAAGCTACGCAACAATCTTACAAATCAAATGGTGGAAATTATTAGCAACATCAACATTGTCTAACTAACTGATGCAAATGATGCTGTATGAAATAATACTGAAGATGGCCAATACTCTAATAAATCTCACAGGCATATTATTTGAAATCAGAGACCTACAAATATGTTCTTTAGTAAGCTTTATTAGAGAAATTGAAAATGCTGGCATCAGAGGTGTTGTCAGGGGCAGTGATGGAGAATTCCTGATGGCATTTTCTTTCCCTGTGCACTATAGCAGTAAAAATCAAGCTGAAGCAATGGCGGCCAACTTTGGCACTACATGGTGCACTCAACATGGGTTAAGCATGATTCATATTGAATTGGATTCCATGGTTATTTCAAATATGTTTCTCAACTGGGGAACCAACAACTTTAAATTAAAGAACATCATCATGGATACTACTCATTCTCGCAGAGACGCTACTATATAGATTTCTCATTGCTTCAGAGAAGCAAATCAAGTGGCGGATTTCCTCGCTAGGTTAGCATGTTCTAGTGGAACTGGCACCTTCTATCACTCTTTCCAACAGATGCCAAGAGAAACTAAGGTACTATTTCAACTAGACGGATGGAAACTTCCTTCAATGAGAAGAAGATATGATAAATGTAATTTTTTTATAAGCTGATTGTATAGATCGGATTAATGAACGGAACCTAGGCTTTCCTTTATTTCATCAGTTGTTGAGGTAAGGTCTATGTCCCCCTCTATTTTATACTCTTTTGTTTATATATAGACATGGTAGGGGTCTTGCCTAACCCCTCACACCAAAGGCTCTAGCCTGAAGGTGATGGCTTCAAATTAAAAAAATATCTTGAATAAAGTAAAGACTAATTGCATATATTGATCAAAATTCAAAAGCCTTTACAAATGGAGATCAGGTCCTTATATAAGGACACATAATTATAACGGTTTTCCTACTTAATTCTGGCTTGTTAATGGCATTAATTGCCTTGATTGCCCGTTACCATATATAATTACAGTTACATTAATGACTGAATATTTCCCGTAATCAAGATCAATACTGATTTCCCTTCCTTATTATAACAATACCTTCCCTTTTTATGATCTTCATTCATCTCGTGCCTATTTCTTCTTTACCAGTTGTCAGGGCCAGTACCTTTTCTGATGAAACACCGGGAGTGTTTCATTCGTGCCTTTTCAATTCCTTTAATTTACTTAATTGAAAGTGCCAACATTCATATTTCCATCGAAACTTATTTTGCCGTTCTTCATTCTTCTTCTTTTTCAAGAATACATGTCAACTCCAGCTCTTACTTTTTGCTTTTCCTGTAATTCCCCTCTGTCAGTCAAATACACATTCTTCTTTTTCTTCTCCCTCAAATTCCTTAGGCTTCTTTCCCCTTTTTCTACGTTTTCACTTGTTGACATTTGAGCATTTCGGTTCCCTATGGTTCTTCAACGCCGCTGCGATCACCACCGGAAATACTCTCCGGCGACTCCCAGTTTTTTCTCATTATTTTCTTTTCGTTGTTTTGTTTAACTTTTCACTCTAATAATTTCAATAATCCTTTTAAAAGGATCGCAACGTTTCTTTTTCTGTTTGGATTTATGGGTTCAATGATCTTAACTTTTTCTATTTTTTTCTGGATTAAAGATTAGTATAAAGAAAGATTTTTTTAGAACGTTTCAAGATTGCGAGGAAGAAACAATTCTTTTCACGTGAAATCAAGGCGAAATATGATTTTCAACTCAGAATCATTTTGGAGATTCCGTGTGAAGATTTTGTGGGTTTCATTCACCTGGGTGCATTTCAATCTTCACCTTTCAGCTGTGAGAATTAAATTAACCCAAATTCACTGTGATTTCCTAATTTGTTTTACACCCTTAGGGTCAAAACTGATTTTATAAAAAAGAGTTTTATTGCTTAAAAAGCCAGAATCTCCCCCTATTCTCTTGGTTCTGGGGGTGTTTGTATGTTTTGCAGGTATCACTTTTGTGGCTGCTTGGTGGCGGTGGGGAGGTGCACGCGCACAAGCAGTAGAGTAGCAGTGATACGCCGGGTTCCGCAGCATCGGGAGTATACCAAGTCAAAAGTTCCCGGTTCTATTCGCGGGAATTGGTACCTCCCGCCTCCTGTTTCTCTGTCTCATGTGTTAATCACTTTATTGCCATAGTATTTTGTACTAGTCTAGTCAGTCTAGTCGTGGGCTTCTAGTTAATATCTGCTCCCTTTGTTGTTTTGTGTGGTATTTCTTTTTCTTTTTCTTTTTTAGACCTTCGTAGGTATAGAGAATGTGATTAGTAATGGCAGAGTAGGGTCATGTCCTCGGGGAGGGCGGATGGTGGAGACGGGGTAGGGCAAGGGTCAAGGGGTGTGACGTGGCCCAAAGGGGGTAAAGGGAACAAGGTCGCCTGTAGGTTGAGAATTGGATCGTGGAATATAGGGACGTTGACGGGTAAGTCTATAGAGCTGGAGAAGATCCTCCAGAAGAGGAGGGTCAATATAGTGTGTGTGCAAGAGACTAAGTGGGTAGGATCGAATGCGAGGAATGTAAACGGGTATAAATTATGGTTCTTCGGAGTCGTGAAGGGCAAGAACGAAGTGGGCATTTTGGTGGATAAAGAGCTTAGAGAGTCGGTGGTAGATGTTAGATGGGTGAATCACAGATTGATGGAGATTAAGGTAGTAGTTTGAGGGAGAGCTATGAATTTCATCAGCGCTTACGCGCCACAAACAGCCTTGGACGAGGAGGATAAAAGGCGACTAGAAGGCGCTGGATGAGGTGGTGCGGGTATTCCGCCTACGGAGAAGCTATTCATAGGAGGGGATTGCAATGGTCATATTGGGTCGTCTGCTGGTGGCTATGGTGAAGTGCACGGTGTCTTCGGCTTTGGTGATGGGAACGGGGGTGGTACCTCACTGTTGGATTTCGCTAGAGCTTTTGAGTTAATGATCATGAATTCTATGTTTCCGAAAAGGGAGGAACATTTGGTTACTTTCCGGAGTATGGTGGCTAAGACTCAGATTGACAATCTCTTCCTCAGGAGGTGTGATATGGGGTTGTGCGAGGATTGCAAGGTGATCTCGAGTGAGAACCTCGCAACTCTACATAGGCTCCTGGTGATGGACATCGGTATCTTGATGAAGAGAAAGAAGAGGTTTGTACATGGTCAGTCAAGGATCAGGTGGGCAACTTTGTTTAAGGATAATGCGGAGGAGTTGACGACTATGGGTGCCTGGAAGAGTGGTGGGGAGGCTAGCACTTTGTGGACGGCTATGGCGGACTGTATAAGGGAGGTAACAAGTGTTGGGAGTTTCGAAAGGTTACTCTGGCGGGCACCGAGGCGACTGGTGGTGGAATGATATGGTCCAAGGTAAAGTGGAAGCCAAGAAAACGGCTTACATTAAGTTAGTAGAGAGCAACGAGGATTAGAGGAGAGCGAACAAAGAAAGATATAAGGAGGCTAGAAAAGAGGAGAAATTAGCGGTCACAGAGGCTAAGACTGCTGCATTTGGTCGGTTGTATGAGGAACTTGGGGGCAAAGGTGGTGATAAGAATTTATTTTGGTTGGCCAAAGAGAGAGAGAAGAAGGCTTGCGACCTGGATCAAGTGAGGTGCATCAAAGACGATGATGGTTGAGTATTGATGGAAGAGGCCCAGATTAGGAAAATATGGAAGTCGTACTTTCATAAACCTCTGAATGAAGAGGCGGATGGAAACATCATGTTATGGAAACTGGGGCACTCCGAGAGTCACCGTGACTTTAGGTATTGTAGGATCATTGAGTTTGAGGAGGTCGTGAGTGCGTTGATTAAGATGAGTCGGGGAAAAGCAACCGGACCAGACGAGATTCCAGTAGAGTTTTGAAGATATGCGGGTAGAGCAGGCTTGGAATGCCTGACTGGGTGGTTTAATTTATCTTCAGGATGAAGAGGATGCCTAATTAGTGGCAGTGGAGTACAATTATTCCGGTGTACAAGAACAAAGGTGATATCCAGAATCGTAACAACTATAGGGGGTATCAAGTTACTAAGTCATACGATGAATGTTTGGGAGAGAGTGGTGGAAGGAAGGATAAGGAGGGCAGTGTCTATATCGGAAAACCAGTTCGGGTTCATGCCGGAACGTTCTACTAAGGAAGCTATCCACCTTATTAGGAGGTTGATGGAACAATACAGGGATAGGAAGAGGGATTTTCATATGATGTTTATTGACCTAGACAAGGCGTATGACAAGGTCCCCATGGACGTCCTTTGGAGGTGTCTGGAGGTGAAAGGGGTACCGGTGGCATACATTAGGGAGATAAAGGATATGTATGATGGAGCTATGACTCGTGTTAGGACTATGGGAGGTGACTTAGAGCCTTTTCAGGTGGTTATGGGGTTACACCAAGAATCTGCGTTCAACCCATTTTTATTTGTCCTGGCAATGGACGCACTGACACACCATATCTAAGGAGAGGTGCCATGGTGTATGTTGTTCACTGATGATATAGTTCTGATTGATGAGACGCGAGGTGGCGTTATTGGGAGACTGGAGGTATGGAGGCAGGCATTGGAGTCTAAAGGTTTCAAGTTGAATAGGACTAAGACAGAATATGTGGAATGTAAGTTCAGCGACGTGTCGGGGGAAGCGGATGTGGAAGTCAGGCTTGACTCACAGGTCATCCTCAAGAGAGAAAGTTTTAAGTACTTAGGGTCAATTATCCAGATAGATGGGGAGATCGAAGGGGATGTTACGCACCGTATTGGGGTGGGGTGGATGAAATGGAAGTTAGCGTCTGGAGTCCTGTGTGACAAGAATGTGCCACAAGGTATGTTCTATAGAGCGGTAGTTAGACCGACCATGTTGTATGGGGCTGAGTGTTGGCCAGTCAAGAATTCACATATTCAGAAGATGAAAGTAGTAGAAATGAGGATATTGAGATGGATGTGTGGGCACACTAGGATGGATAAGATTAGGAATGAAGATATTCGGGAGAGGGTGGGCGTGGCTCCGGTGGACGACAAGATGCGAGAAACGCGACTTAGATGGTTCGGACACGTGCAGAGGAGAAGCCTAGATGCCCCGGTTAGGAGGTGTGAGCAGTTGGCTTTGGCAGGTACGAGAAGAGGTAGAGGGCGGCCTAAGAAGTATTGGGGCGAGGTGATCAGACAGGACATGGCGCGACTCCATATTTCCTAGGACATGGCTCTTGATAGGAAGGTGTGAAGGTCGAGAATTAAGGTTGTAGGTTAATGGGTAGTCGAGCGGTTTTCCTCTTTGTCCCGGTTTCCCGCTTTGTACCGACGAGTATGATAGTGTTTTGTCTAGCACTTCTAGTGATTTATGTTGTGTTTCACACTTTTACATAATATTTGTGTTTCTGTTTTTCCATTTATTTGTTGTCTCTCACGTTATTGATATTATTTTTTCGGGTTTTGTTATCACAGATCTATTGTCTATGAGCCGAGGGTCTCCCGGAAAACCAGGGGCAGATCCACCCTTATGGGTGGGAGTGGTATGGCACCCGCTCGGTTGGTAAAATTATCGTATATTTATGTGTAAAAAAATTTAAACTAGATTAAATATATGATCCTATCACCCCCATCCGCAAACTAGACAAAGGTGCCATGACTGGTAGACCTTTTTGAAAGCTTTTCTCGTGTGTAAAATTCAAGTTGGAATTTATTTTGAACCTTGTCTGACTTTCCCTTTTCGTTGTGCTTTTTATTTCCTTTTTTCCTCTTGGGCTACCTCCCAATTTACTATTTGTCGTTTATTATTTTTATTTTTTTCCTCTATTCTATTACTTTATCTATGATATTTAGCAAGAACACTCAAACAAGAGCCTCCAAAATTAATAAAATTTCATAATATAAGCATTGTTCTTAATATCAGATCTTTTAGTTTTCTTCTTTCAAAATAAAAAAAAACTTGAGTCTTCATTTAGATTGAGATCAAAATTAATTTATAATTTCCTTTTTTTTAATAACATAAAAATTTGTTTTATTCTATGATTGATAAATACAATTTAAATCTCTTTACTAATAAATTATGATGAATATTTCGCAAGCATTAGATTTATGATTGTAAGTTTTGAGATCTTGTAGTTTATCTAATTCCGCATTTACTTATGGGGTATAATATATATGTATTGAAGATGTTTTTTTTTCTTATTCTGATCGGTGAAGTTCCCTTATTAAATTTTTTATTTTAGTTGTGCAAATTTATTTTTAGCATACAAAAAAATGTAGCTCCTAGTGAAAATATTGATTTTACTTGTATTATTAATAATAAAAGTGTGATTCCTTCTTTAAAATGTTAATTGTATTTGCTTCTTAATGTGTGAGATTTAATTTTCATACGACAATAATAACATATATACCCAATGAAATTCCATAAGTAGGGTCTGAAAAATTGATGTAATTTTTATATTTGCAAATAAAGTGCTTATTAAATTGCGCAAATAAACTAAAAAATGAACTGGACAATCGTTCCGAACAAATTATATATTAGTCGTTATTATAAGGTGTACTGTTAAAGAAAATTTTGGCACCCGCCACCTTTAAATCCCCGGAAACAGCCTCTTTATCCCCTCTGGGGTAGGGCTAAGGTCTGCGTACACTCTACCCTCCCAAAATCCCACTGGTGAGATTTTACTAGGTTGTTGTTGTTGTACTTAATTGAAAGTGTCACTTTTCACCTGATGGTCCATGTGTCATGCATTTTTTCCACCAATGTAATTACCATCCAAAAACTGGATAACATCTTTTGAGAAATCGTTATTTCTATGGAAGATGACGACGACGACGTCCATCGTATCAAACACAACCTAAACTTGAGTATATCACATGATTCTAATAAACATGGAAAATTTAGCAACTGAAATGTTGCAACTATATACGGATGACTTCAGGTTTTGACAAGTGATCCCAATAACAGGATTTGTTTATAAGTTAATTTGGTGGACGATTTTAGTTTGTTGTTTGACCGACTACATTGGAAGAAGCTGCTACTGATACATATTTCGACAGGTACCCAATGGTGTTAAGGATCTTACCAAGTGGATAAGTGGTTGCTATCAATTTTTAAAAGTAGATATTGTAAGGCTAACTTTTTTTATGTTGACTTTACATTTGTTGGCCAAGAAAAATTAATTTTTGTCCCCTTTCGTTGTAATATATCTTTTGATAAATAAGATGCCCACTTAATTAACAGAATTTGATTAACTAATTAAGAAAATGGTCTCCTCAAATTTGCACAAGGTCGATCAATATATTAAAAAGAAATAGTATTAATTACTACTTCCAAAAAAGAAAAAACTTAATTAACATGATTGAATTTTGTAACCTAATAATTACCATTTCATCCAAGATTTAGAGCATAACTAATGGATTTACGGGACCTAGTAACTTCTGATTCAACCCTCTATACACACAAAGAGATTTATTAAATATTAAAAATTATTTGACTATAACTTAAAGTTATTATAGGAATTTACAAATTTCATTCAAATGTTTTTGAAGATAACTTAAGTCTAGAAATTAAACTGATAGTGTCATTGCACGACACTCCAAGTTACCAATCTGAAGAACATAGAACGTTCAAGCAGTCTTTTTTTCTTTTTAATGTTCGGGGAGTCTAAATCCGGATCTGAAATCTATCAACCTCTACTTTAGTGAGATTCTCTTAGTAAGATAAAATATTAAAAAAAAAAATTATTATATAGCCGCTTTCAAAATATATATATATATTAATATATTTTTATGGCTAGCGAATGTAATTAATTTCAATCGCAGTCTAAAAATAATTAATTAATCTTCACCCTAAAATGTTAACTAAAACATTCACAAGAAGTGAGAGCCGGTTCGATTTTATCAAAGCATTAAACTAATACATTCACATAAAATTTACTGTTGCCGAGAGAGACCAAAGATGAAATATCACGACGAACGTATGGATATTATTCAAACCTTGTCATAACATTTTTGTTGTAATAGCCACACTTCCTACAAGTTTCTCGTATGTTAATTCTCACAACAAAATGCTATTAGGTAGAATACGCACTAAAGAATGAGTCACATTATTTGAGCATGTCACCGGATTGCATAAAACCTACTAATTTATTCTAATGTTTTATAACTATATATTGAACCAAAGATTA
Source organism: Nicotiana paniculata (assembly GCA_005239505.1). NCBI lineage: Eukaryota > Viridiplantae > Streptophyta > Magnoliopsida > Solanales > Solanaceae > Nicotiana > Nicotiana paniculata. Next base: position 101,077 of record ML306817.1, read on the forward strand.
ATGGTTGCCAGAAACAATCCAGTTATATAGAGTAAGGAGTTATGCATGTTCTGAAAAAAAATGGTGAAATTTGAAATAAATAGAGAACAAGTTAGGTGTGGACAGACTATTCAAACTTTCTAAGAGTACATACAAATCTTATGTAAAGAAATCAAACATTCAAACCAAATGATTGAAATTTCACCAACCTTTTAACAGGAATTGCATGATCCTAACTACTATATCAATCAAGAATAATATCCAAGTTATCTGTTTTTCTTTGCCCCCCATCCCCCCCCCCCCCCCCCCCCCACAAATGTGAAGTGTTCACATAATCTAATTGAAGATTCATATTAACATGAAGTCCAAATTCAGTCTGACAAAACCAAGTTGGACAATACAATCGTCTCGGAAACTTGCAAATCTTAGGCTAAAATATTTTAATTAAATGCAGTTAAGATCTCAACAGACACATTGTTGTCTTTAAAGGTGGCCAAATTAAATAAAATTTTGACCAACAACTTGGAACTTTGCCTCTAAAACCTAGAGTCTTCAAGCATGCGTCATGAAACAGCAGAATGTTAAATAATACTTAAGATGGAAATTATTCTTTACTGAACTGTCACATGCATGGTGATAACTATAGATAAATGTTAACTTATCATGATACACTGGCAGATCATTGAATATTCACAATTAAAAGACTTCCAATATTAAATGCAATCCAACCGAAAAGAAAAATGACAAAACTGGTTTTTATACATTTTTGTTTTCCCTTTAAAAACTGCAGTAATAAAGTCAACGATGGGGTAGTTCATAGTTGTAGTTAACTACAAGCGTGTTACCGAGTATTATTAGACGTGTCTTCTTTAAGTAATTAAAGAGCTCAAAATGTTCAAAAATTAGTATCGTTGATTCGTCAACAATTGACTGGAGCAGCAGGAAATTTTCTTAGTTGCTTCTTTTGATGGATTCAACTCCAAACACATTTAATGTCTTCCATTTATGCTTATCTGCAACATGGAGTATTGGTAACAGTAGGCCCCAAAAGAGGTGTATCTCAAAATATGCGCACACACTTCAATACACAACCAATACATGCATATTTACTAAGTATGCAAAGAGGAAAAAAAAAAGGCAAAAAATCAAGACGAGTGGAGATGAAAAAAATTAAAAATAATTAATCCAAATAGTTGTTCATTAAAATTTTAAATTATAAATAACCGATAAATATATAATTCGTGTATAATATATGTATAATTAATGTCTAATATTTATCTACTGTCTAGAAAAAATAAATAGTGAATTTGATCGGCTATTTGTGTAACAAAAACTTACTATAGTTTAGTATTTTAACTATAGTTTATACACATATTTGCATCTTAAGTTTATCAGTAATCATGATATTATTATAAGTTCGTATAAGTATCCAATGTAAGTAAATTTTTTACAGTGACGAATAAGCGAGAAACAAGAAGTGATGATTTTTCAAAAAGAAGCTAAAAAAGCGTTAAACAAAAATTTCAAAGAAAAACAGAAACTAGGTAGGCGGTCACCAACACTCTAACCTACCAAATGTTGCTAACCAAAGAAAGAAAAACTTAGATCACCTAGGTAGAAAGGCAATTATTTTGAATTTTTCTTAAGAAAAATTGTAACAAAATTAAAAAAACAAAAGTAAAAAAACGAAAGAAGAAAGAAACAAAGGTTTTGGGCGGCAATTAATGCTAGCGGCGTGGCTAACCAAATGCAAAGAGTCAACGTTCCATTACACCCCCTTAATTTTGTCCTATAAATTCCCTCTACTCCTGTTCCTAATCTTCATCCCTTACTACTTAATTTCCTCTCTTTTCCACTCTTTTTTCTCCAATATTATTCATTTTCAATGACATTACCAGTGAAAAATATGGTTTTTCCAATGGTACTACTAAGGCTAGCAGAATGGCTAGTGTACAAACTTCTAGCAAACTCATGTTACAGAGCTGCAATGAAAGTTAAAAACTCTGGTTTCTTTTTCAGAAACTCATCATTTAGATCATCTCATCAAATTCCTTTGTACCCTAGTTTAAACAAGTGTAATTTACATGGAAGAAAATCAGAAACAGTTGCATGTGACATTCAAGGCACACTTCTTAGATCTGAATCCTTCTTCCCATATTTCATGTTTGTTGCTTTTGAAGGTGGTGGCATTTTCAGAGCCTTGTTCTTGCTTTTGTCAAGTCCCCTTTTATTGGTTCTTGATTCTCAACTTAAACTAAGAGTTATGATCTTTATTACATTCTGTGGGCTAAGATTAAAGGATATGGACAGTGTTGGAAGAGCTGTTTTGCCTAAGTTTTATCTTGAAAATTTAAATGTTCATGTCTATGAGGTGTTAAAATCAGCAGGGTGTAGGGTGGTTTTCACAAGTGTGCCTAGAGTTATGGTGGAAGGTTTTCTTAAGGAATATTTGAGTGTTGATAGTGTTAAAGGAACTGAGTTGCATACTGTTGGGAGCTATTTTACTGGATTAGTATCAAGTTCTGGGATACTTATAAAACATAAAGCAATTAAGGAATTTCTTGGAGAAAATAAACCAGATATTGGCATTGGAAATTCAAGTCTTCTTGATCACCTCTTTATCTCCCTTTGCAAGGTATGCTAGTATCAATTTTCCATCTACCTCATATTTTATTTATCAGTTGTTTCATTTCTAGTATTTAAGAAATCATAGTCAGGTTGTCTACGTCACAACCCTTGATTGTTTGCGTCACAATCCTTGAAGTGTGTTACTTTCGTGGACTTTGTGTGAACGCGAATTGTCTTGTGCATTAGGCTGTCCTTTAAGAAAAGTTCTTCAATAGCTTTGGCCCCACTATTTTTCACGTATATTTAAGTACTAGCATACAGTCAGACCTCTCTATAGTAACATCCTCGTATAATACTCATTCACTATAAAAATCAAGTTTTCCTCAAAATTATTTTTTATGTTATATTATAATATATGTCCTCTTCAACAACACTTCACTATAGCAGCAAAAAAATATCAAAACAAACGAAACTGTTATAGAGAAGTTTGACTGTATAATGATTTACAATTTCAAGGCAGAGGACCGTGTACTTTTAGTATCATTAAGCGAAAAATGGTGATTTAAGTCAACAACAATTTATTACTCATTGTACTATACTTTATATAAACATTTTTTTCCTTTATAGTATGTTTAAAATACATCTTTCTATTGAACAGGAAGCTTACGTGGTAAACAAGGAAGACGAAAAAAGCAGTTCAATATTATCAAGGGAGAAATATCCAAAGCCACTAGTATTTCATGATGGAAGGCTAGCTTTTCTACCTACACCTCTTGCAACATTAGCCATGTTCATTTGGCTTCCAATTGGAATACTATTAGCAATATTCAGACTCTTCATTGGCATATGCTTGCCTTACAAAATAGCCATTTTCTTGGGCACTTTAAGTGGTGTGAAGCTAAGGTTAAAGGGTAGTGATCCACCAAGATCAGAAAATGGCAAAGGAGTACTCTATGTTTGCACTCATAGAACACTTTTGGACCCTGTTTTCCTTAGTGCATCTTTGGGTAAGCCTTTGACAGCAGTGACCTATAGCTTAAGCAAAATGTCTGAGATTCTTGCTCCTATAAAAACTGTCAGATTGACAAGATCAAGAACGAAAGATGCCGAGGCCATGCAGAAATTGCTCAGTGAAGGTAATGTTCTAAAGTTTTTTAATATATGGACTTGTCTGTATTTTTTTGTACATGGACAACAAGCTATTTAAGGAAAGTCATTGTCACGTCTTAAAAATAATTTTTCTTACTCTCTGTTATTTCTATCATCTTACAGGTGACTTAGTTGTTTGTCCAGAAGGAACCACATGCAGGGAGCCATATCTTTTAAGGTTCAGCTCCTTGTTTGCAGAACTAGCTGATGAGATTGTACCTGTGGCTATGAACACAAATGTGACCATGTTTTATGGGACTACTGCTAGTGGACTCAAGTGTTTGGACCCTATTTTCTTCTTGATGAATCCTAGACCTTCTTACACTGTTGAGATTCTTGGAAAAGTGCCCAGAGACTTGACTTGTGCTGGTGGAAAGTCTAGCTATGAGGTGGCTAATTACATACAGAGACAACTAGCTGCTGCATTGGGATTTGAGTGCACTAATCTTACAAGAAAGGACAAGTATTTAATGCTAGCTGGGAATGAAGGTGTAGTTGATGATAAGGATTCAAGAATAGGAGTAAATCCTAGTAGTAATTAATTTAATACTATAGGACATAGCTTTTTTTTTATTTTACCCTCCTTTGCTATTTTCACCTTAGTAGTGCAGATATAAATATGAGTATATGTTTATTACGCAACAGTGGTATGTAATTTTTTTTACACTTCCCCTTCTCTTTTATTTATTTATTTACTGTTGTTAGATGTCTCTTTTGGATTTCTCCAGATATGTAGATGTATCTTTCACGGTATTGATTCATGTAAAACCAATTCAGATATGGGTGAAAGATCATATCTTTAATTTGAATATGAATTTTAATAAATATCCATTTGTTTCTCAATATTGAGCGACGTGTATTACATTCGTTTCTCAATGAATGTGAGGTAGCAGATAGTTACCCTTTTTTATAACACACTATACTTTAACATTATAGGATTTTGCATATATTTTCATTTGTATTTTCATTGAGAAAAGTGTTGTCCATTAAAATATGGTGGTCTAACTTGCGATGTTCCTTCTAAAAAGAATGCTCCAATAGCTACTTGATTTGCCATGATATTTTCTCACAAGCTATTAAGTAAAAAGTGTGAGACTATCTCTGATACCAATTGAAAGTATAAAGGGGGAGGGGGATAAATTGACGATTTTTATTTTCAATATTCTAAGTAGTTGACCAGTTTACCAATTAGTTGACTAGAGATAAGAACAGAATAATAATAATGCAGAAATGAAGTGCAGAAAATAAAGACACGGGATTTTTATACTGGTTCGGATTCAATGTGAATCCTACGTCCAGTCCCCGTGGGTTGCAAGGGTGATATCTTTCAGTATTTGAAGTGTCTCGAGTACAAGTTGGTTGAGGTAGCTTTACACCAATAGCTTAGCTTCCATGCCACTTTTCCCTTCTTGATACAATGTTTCACCAGTGTTTATCTCTTTTTCGTATCTCACTAATTACACAACAAATTTTAAAAGAAGTACAATGCTTGTTTGGAATAGAACAAAAATAGTGATAATGGTTCGTTTAAAGAATGTCTGCTTCAAGCCTCGAACAAATGTATATATACTTTGTGAGGCCTTCTTGACTCTTGATTGACGCGAATTTTGAGAGATTACAAACCCAAGGGAATTGATCCTTGAACCGAATGGAAAATTGATTCTTTCCAAGAATAAAGTTAGGTTTCTGTTGATCTTCCTTGGCTTGTGTCCTTGACAGGCTTTTCTTCCGCTGGGCAGATCTTTCCGTTACTTGAGTGATTGATGATGGATCCTGATTTCGGACTTTAACGATCTCCAGTGTAGAACTTTGCACTCTTATTTTTCTTTGATTTGGGACCTTCCTATACTAGCTTCCGTAAATTATTTATCAAATCGTTGATTGATTATTCTTCCGAATTTTCACTGTTTCTTCCTTTTTCATAGCTAGTCGTTGATACTTTTCTTTTCCTTTGTTTTCGTTGATGGATTATTTCCCTAGTCCATGCTTGAATGATAAGGAGTCTTGATTTCTTTGTTTTATCCCTTGTGATCCTGCACCAGATGTGATATATTATTTTTCATCATTGAAACACATATTCAACAATCTCCCCCTTTTTGATGATGAAAAAAATAATATATATTAACAACAGTTTACTTCCATGCTCGCTTGCTCAGCTGTAGTCGACTCCCCCTCAACAGGTGCTGCATATGCTTCAGTCGACTCCCCCTTAACAAGGGTTGCTATTTGTCCTGCAATATATGGCTATCTTTTCTCCCCCTTTTTGACATCAACAAAGAGGAGATATGCATATATATAGTTAAAATTAAGTAGAAACCGGTACATCATAGGCAAATATTTGCAAATTACAGGCATGCAGAGTTTAGCAAAAGTAAAGAATGTATCCAGCGACTCGTTATCCAGTCCAAAACAGCAAAATGGAAAAAAGATTATCTGAAACATCCACAACTAACGACGCAAGAAATAAGTGAGAGTGTTGCAAATCGCCTCCTTTAGACGCTCAAAGCTGTTATTAGCTAAAACTTTCACCCCATCAATCCTGTCACGTACTTCCTTAAAACCTTTGACGGCGTTTTCTACACGTTTGAAAATTTGACCCTTATCTTTGAAACATCGAACCCAGTCTCTTTGTGGATGGCATGGATGTCCCCAACCATTAGTTGAGTTGTAGCAATAAAGTCCTTGATGATGGTCAACTTGTTTTCAATAGCAGCCAATTTCTCTACAACATCAGGATCACATACACTATGATGAGATAGAGAATTTGTTGGCTTCCAAGATGTGGGTAATAGGGATACCATAGGGTGGACTGATGGGATGATCAACACTTTCAATCATGAAGTTTATGACCCATGAGGACAATTTAACCTTAAGTTTGGTCACAAGACAGTAAACAAGAAAGGTTTCTCGTTGAGAGAGGGTGGAGAATGAGCTAGTGCGGGGAAAATAGTAGTTGCAACAATGTGGGCCAGAACTCGGGTTTCAAAACTAACACCACTGGGACCTAACTGGTTAGGAAGGAAATCGGATGGACACTCAGCAATACAACGTTTTGCTTGATCAAAAGAAGTTTCAAAGTCATCAAGCCAAGTATTTTTGAAAATCACGGCAAAGCCAAAGCACTTACACTGAAAAATTGAGTCAAACATACACAATCAAGGACAATGCATTTTCCTAGAACTAGGGATTCTAACTTATCTGGTTTGCTAGAACGAAGATTGGCATAGAACATTCTCACTAACGGTTCATAAACTTTGGGAGGGGATACAGAGAGGAATTTAGACCATCCTTGAAAAACAAATAAATCCTTTACCTTACAATTGAGGGACTCCATGTCATCAAGATCGATTACTCTGCCGTGAGCAATGGGCTTGTCTTTGTGAGCAACAAAGAAATCCCTATTTGGGGTATCCCAGAAATTGAGTTCGGAATCTAGAGAACTCGAGAGGTCTACCTTGGATTTCTTGGGGGTAAAAGAATCAAAGGGGTCTTCCATAGGCTTTTTTCAAGAGCTTTTTCTCCTATTCGTTGATAAAGGTCAGATGGTTCAGCCCGAGAAGAGGCAAACCCTTCTAAGTGGTCATACCCTAGGCTTACTTGTTTTGGAGGCTGAGAAGATGAGTTTCCCTTAGAACGAGTACTTTTTCTAGTGGAGGCGGAAGTATTCTTGGAGTGTTTAACATTGGAGAATTTTGAAGAAGGGTATAAGCGATAATAAATATGAAGACAAGGGTTGACAATTCAGAGGATTAAAAAGAAAGGATTTTGACAGTTGAGTACAAGAAAGAAAAGGGTGTCAGTGAAGGGTCATGATGATTGATTTTCCTTTTCTGAAAGTTGTGACTGATGGGAAAAGAGAGAAAAATTGGAGGCGCTTAATTAATGCATACTTACAGAGAAAATAAAACTGAAAACATTAGACGCGCAAGAATTAAAATTAGCATATAAGTCCTAATTTTTATGATCAAGAGAAATAATGCCAAGTAGTTCTCTTAGGGAGCAAAATCTATCTTTAAGTAAAGGCTAGTAAAAATGTCTACTAATTCATCAATGGTGCCAACAAATGATAATTGTATATCTCCCTTGAGGACATGGTCTCTAATGAAATGATGTTTAATATCTATATGCTTATCCCTAGAATGATGCACAAGATTTTTTGAGAGACATATAGAACTAGAGTTATCACAAAATATTTGAATAGGTTTCAAAAATAGTTCATAGTCTCCCAGTTTATGAGACATCCATAGTAACTGTGCACATCATTGCCCAATGGCAATATATTCTGCCTCAGTTGTGGATAATGCAACTGAGCCTTGTTTCTTACTGTTCCATGATATTAATGTCATTCCCAGTAATTGACATGTTCCGCTGGTGCTCTTTCTGTCTTCCTTATCACCTGCAAGATCAACATATGAAAAACCTTCAAGCTTAAAATTGTTAGAACGTGGGTACCATAGTCCATATGATATAGTTCCGATGAGATAAAAAATAATTCTCTTTACTGCAGTTAGATGCGATTCCTAAGGTGTTGATAGAAACCTGGCACATTTACATGCACTGAACATTATATCTAGTCGACTGGCAGTCAAGTAAAGCAAAGAGACAATCATTCCACGATATTTAGTTTCATCAACTAGATTTCCTTTTTCGTCCTTGTCGAGACTTGTTGACGGGCTCATTAGTGTAGCAATTTCTTTAGCACTGCTCATGTCAAACTTTTAAATTAATTCATTTGTATATTTCGTCTGGCACACAAAAATTTCCTTCTTCAGATTGTTGAATTTGAAGTCCAAAGAAAAATGTAAGCTCTCCCATCATGCTCATTTCAAACTCACTTTGCATAAGACTAGCGAATTCCTTGCACAAAAGAGGGTTAGCACTTCCAAAGATAATATCATCAACATAGAATTGAATAATAAGATTACCTCATGATGATATTTTGATAAATAATGAAATGTCTACTTTAACTCTTGTAAAGCCATGGTCAAGTTGAAATGTGCTAAGCCTTTCGTATCGTGCTCATGGAGCTTGTTTAAGTCCATACAGAGCTTTAGTCAACTTATACACGTGGTAAGAATTTTTTTTTTTTTGAGTTTTCAAAACTAGGAGGTTGTTTTACATATACCTCCCCATCAATAAAGAAAAAGGCGTTGTTGACATCCATTTGGAAAAGTCTAAATCATTTGAAGGATGCATATGTAAGAAGAATCTGTATAGACTCTAGTCGAGCTATTGGTGCAAAGGTTTCATCATAGTCGACTCCTTCCTGCTGTGAGTAGCCTTGGGCTACTAATCTAGCTTTGTTTCTCACAACCTTTCCATCTAAATATTTCTAAAAACCCATTTGGTTCCAACTACACTAGCATTTGCAGTCTTAGGTAGCAGTTCCCAGACTTGTTTTTTATCAAATTGATCGAGTTCCTCCTGTATTGCTTGAACCCAGCTGGAGTCTTTTAAATCTTCCTCAACATTCTTTGGTTCAATCTGAGAGGTGAGTGCTACATTTGTCTTTTTCTTAGAGCTCCCTTGGTTTTCATTCCTACAGTTGGATCTCCTATGATAAACTTCTAAGGATATTCCGGTTCACTTCTCCACTCATTTGGACGTGTTGCAATCATATGAGTAGTTGACTCCTTCTGTAATTCTGGTTTATTATTGACAGGTTCATTAGACGACTCTGTGACACCGTCTGTATAATGAGTCGACTTTTGTGATTTTCTTATCTGTGATTTTTCTTGGCTGATATCTTCATCACCTGTAATAATTCCTTTCTCAGCCATAGTGTTATCTTCATCAAATATGACATGTACCGATTCTTCTATAAATAAAGTACATTTATTATAAACTCTAAAATATCTACTTTTTATGAAATAACCCAGAAAAATACGTTCATCACTTCTTGGAAAATTTTCAAGACTGTCCTTACCGTTGTTGTGGATAAAACACTTGCTGCCAAAACGATAAAAATAGTCTATGTTGGGCCGTTTACCTTTTCATAATTCATATGGTGTTTTCTTCAAGATAGTTCTTATAAGACATCTGTTGGGAATGTGGCAGGCTTTACACTTTATTCTGTTGCGCTCAACTACTCCATTATGTTGAGGTGATCTTGGAGCTGAAAAGTTATGAGTATTCATGACCATTGCAGAAATCTTCAAGGGGTCTGCTTTCGAATTCTCCTCCATGATCACTGTGGATGGTTGTAATAAGGTACCTTTTTTCTCTTTCAACTCTTTTACAGAAAATCTCAAAATATTTCAAAGCTTCATCTTTATGAGATAAGACAATCGACCATGTAAAAGGTGAGTAGTCATCAACAATAACAAAAGCATATCGTTTTCCTCCAATGCTAGAAGTTCTGGTGGGTCCAAATAAATCCATGTGAAGCAATTGTAAGGGCTTGGTGGTAGACACAATGTCTTTGCTTTTGAAGGAGTTTCTGGTTTGTTTACCAATCTGACATGCATCACATACATGATTTCTAGAAAAATTGAATTTAGGAAGAAAAATAACTAAATCATGCTTGGGGAGTTTCTCAATTAGATGCATGCTTGCATGACCAAGTTTCTTATGGCATAACCATGGATCATCAGATATATATTCTAAGAAAATGTGATTATCTAGGTTTTCAATGCCATCAAGAATGTAAAAATTTCCATACCTTTTTACTGGGAGTATTATTTTACCTGACTCATCTTCAATAGCACATCCTATTTTCTTGAATTTAACTTCATATCCTGAATCACATAGATGACTTATACTTAGGAGATTATAGTTGAGTCCATCTACAATATATACTTCAGTAATATCACAGTTGTTTTTGAATGGAACTATGCCGGTGCCAACTTTCTTTCCTCTTTAATCATCACCAAATTTGACATTTCCTCCATTTATCTTAATAACTTCTTTGAACAGGTTTTTTCACCTATCATGTGACTGGAACACGCATTGTCTAAGTACTATTTTCCTTTGAGGCTCTTTCTATGGGGTTCCTGCAAAATAGAATTATCACTTTTTTTTAGGTACCCAAGCTTGCTTAGGTCCTTGTTGGTTAGTTCTACTAAGATCAGAATTGTTTTTGGGTTTCCAAATCCATCATGTAACATTAGATTTATGAAATCGACAAAAAGAATATTTATGTCCAATTTTGTTACAGTAATGATACATAGGGGCTGATCCAGTTTTTGATCTACCACTTGTGTTAGTACCCATGGACTCAGTTCTAACCAGTCCTTTTCCAGTTGACTTGTAACTCGCCTGGTTAGACTTGACAGAACTGTGACTAGTGGACTTGCACATGCCATTAAGTTGCATTTGCAATTCCCGAATTCATCTTGAAGTACATCTCTTTCGATTTCACAGACTTCAAGCTTAATTTCCCTGTCTTTCTTTTCTCTGTTGAGTCTCCTTAGTTCATTCATCAATCTTTGAGATTCTTTTAGGATAAGTTCAAGAATATCTTGCAATTCATTACATCTATCACAGTTATAAGATCTTATCTTGCTTGTTTCATCTTGTGCCATGAAATAATTTTCAGTATCTTCTTTGCATTCATCGTCTGATGCATCTTCATTGGTCCAGAAGCCCATGTATCTGTTTATGTCATTTTCTGAAATAGTCATGAAGCACATGTTTGCTATTTCTTCGTGTTCTGAACTGTCTTCATCACTCGAGCTTCTGAAAGATTTATTTTTATTGAATCCTCTCGAGACCTTTCTTTTAAGATCTGGGCATTCAACTTGAACATGCCCATACCTTCCATACTCATAATATTTTCCATCATTCTTATCTTGTTCATTGTATTGCCTGGTTCCTGCGTGGCCTCCTTCCCCTTCTTATGTTTTTATATCTTCTCATTAAACCATCCATGTTTCTTGATACCATGAAAATCTCTTCTTCGAGAGCTTTAGGGTCGTCATCAATATCATTTTTATGTATTTCAGTGGTAGCTTTGAAAGCAATTATTTTCTTCTTTTCTCCCTGGTTTGTTTTCTTGAGATGTGTTTTCTCGAATGCTATAAGATCTCCTCGTAGTTCATCATATGAAAGTTTGTTTAGATCTTGATATTCGAGTACAACTATTTTTGTCTTCCAAGTGGTAGGTAGACTCCTTATAATTTTTCAAACTTGATCACCACTTGAGTATGGTTTACCAAAGGCTTTTAGATTGCTAATGATTTTGCTGAATCTTGCAAACATTTCCTCAATGGATCCTGGATCATCCTCCTTTCATCTGGAAGAGTTCATAGTCATGAACCTACAAGTTTATATGAGTTTTTTCTCTTTGTTGGTTCCTTCATAAGTAACTTTCAGTTTATCCCACATTTCTTTGGTTGTATCATAACTTAGTATTTTCTCATACTCTTCTCCACTTATAGCGTTATAGAGTAAATTTTGTGCCTTAGCATTGACCTGAACAACTGCCATTTGCTCATCTATGTATTCATCTATATCTTCTGGATCAGTGGGTGGTTGAGCTGCTGCTGGTAGTGGATAGTTACCCTTTTTTATAACGCGCCATACTTTGACATCATAAGATTTTGCATATATTTTCATTCGCACTTTCCAGTGAGAAAAGTTTTGTCCATTCAAATATGGTGGCCTGACTTGTGGTGTTCCTTCTTGAAAGAATGCTCCAACATTTACATGATTTTCCATGTTCTTTCTTACAAGCCGTTAAGCAAAACGTGTGAGACCAGCTCTGGTACCAATTGAAAGTACAAGAAGGGGGGGGGGTGAATTGACGATTTTTATTTTCAGTATTCTAAGTAGTTGACTAGTTTACCAATTAGCCGACTAGAGATAAGAGCAGAATAATAATAATGCAGAAATAAAGTGTAGGAAATAAAGACACTTGAATTTTTATAGTGGTTCAGATTCAATGTGAATCCTATGTCCAGTCCCCTTGGGTTGCAAGGGTGATCTCTTTCAGTATTTGAAGTGTCTCGAGTACAAGTTGGTTGTTGTATCTTTACAACAACAACTTAGCGTCTATGTCACTTTTCCCTTCTTGATACACTACCTCACCAGTGTTTATCTCTTTTTCTTCTCTCACTAATTATATAACAAATCTTAAAAGAAGTACAATGCTTGTTTGGAGTAGAACAAAAATAGTGATAATGGTTCGTTTAAAGATTGTCTGCTTCAATCCTGAAATAGATGTGTATATACTTCGTGAGGTCTTCTTGATTCTTGATTGACGTGAATCTTGAGAGATTACAAACCCAAGGGAGTTGATCCTTGAAACGAATCGCAAATTGATTCTTTCCAGGAATAAGGTTAGGTTTCCGTTAATTTTCCTTGACTTGTGTCCTTGACAGGCTTTTCTTCCGCTGGGCAGATCTTTCTGTTACTTGAGTGATTGATGATGGATCCCTAATTTCGGGCTTTAACGATCTACAGTGTAGAACTGTGCACTCTTATTTTCCTTTGTTTTTGAAACCTTCCTACACTAGCTTTCGTCAATTATCTATCAAATTATCGATTTATTCTTCTTCCGAATTTTCATTGCTTTTTCCTTTTTCATAGCTAGTCATTGATACTTTTCCTTTCCTTTGTTTCCATTTATTGCTTGTTTCCCCTAGTCCATGCTTGAATGATAGGGGGTCTTGATTTCTTTGTTTTATCCCTTTTGATCATGCACCAAATGTGATATATTATTTTTCATCATTGAAACTTATATTTAACAATATATATTGAAAATTAATGCTAAGAAAAAATAAAATGTACGGATATATTATAAAAATAATAAATAACATAATATTAAGTTATTTTTATTATAAGTAAAATTGTCACTACCCATTTTCTAAACAAGGCAGGACCGGCACCCGATCACTAAACATGACCGAGCGAAACATCTGCACTTATCAAATCTATTATAACCTCGAACATGGTATGCAATAAAGCAATATTATAACCAAATACTTTTAATTAATTTAAATATCTAAAATAAATCAATTCCAAAACTTTATTCATAGAAAACAATGAAATACTGCTAAGTTATTATCAACAATGTCTGAATCTTAACCCATCGACTATGTCTATGAAGCCTCTACTGATAAACTGACGCACTGCTCAGAACATGATATTTCCTGACCAGTTCTCTAAGTAAACAAGGAAATAGCTAACTAAAGATGACTCTAAGGAATACTCCACGAACAATAGCAGAGCTCACCAATAGCACTGGAAGGGAGGGAGTCGTAAACCGTAGCCTGCTCGCCTACAAAACCGGTTCCTACATTGTACCGCAAACCAATGTAGGTTCCCAAAAGAGAACGTCAGTACCATCCATTGTACTCAATGAGTCTCAACGACAGGGGACGAAACTTTAATACAGTACATAGTATGAGCAAAGAATCTAAATTCATAGAAAACATAAAGCTTCTAAGAACAATTCTAAAATAATTTCATAATCGCGGTTTATGAATATTCTAAAAGAAACTCTTTTCTTTTTCAAAAAAAAATACTTCTCTTTATACTTTGGGAGTTCCAACTATCCTGACCTATTTCTGTCTTAGTCACCGTGTTATCGGCACGGGTTCGATCCCAACCTGATCGAATAGGCCCAATCCTCGAGGTGCCACTCGCTTCATGGTTCTCAGCGCTCATGTATCATACCTTAGCCTGGCTAAGTGAATTCTCAGCAACGAACCCTCGGCTCGTGTGCTGCCTACTTTGGCACAAGTAGTTTCAGGAAGTCAATGCCTTTGGTCAGGACTCTCGGCCTGGACGATGACCCCTTCTCAGAATAAAGGATACTCCCAAAAATCTTTTATTTCTAAAACTTCTTCTTGTGACTTTTCAAATCTAAATCTTTCAAACATACTTATTCTATAATTCTTAAATGTAAGGTATGGCATAAGAATGAGATAAATATTCAAAATTATTTCTAAATATTCTTGCTTTTTCATGATTTTTTAACATAAAAATGACATATAAGAGTAACACAAATATCTGAATATTTATGCACATATATCAAAATAAATCATTTAACTTTAACTAAAATAATTCTAAGCTAATAGGAACTCACACACTTCAATTAAGTACATATTCACTCTTTTAGCCAATTCATCAAACACCTTGTATGCATACTTTTGTGAGTTAAATCACTTTGGTAAAGGGTCATATCAACTCACCTCAAAACTTCTCGATCCAATACGTAGGCCCCAGTCCAACTAACACCAGTCAAACAATCGATTCTACAATAACCAGTGCATTTTAATCAATTTTAATGTTTCATCCCTAAACATGAAATCTATTGGTTATATAGAGAAAGAAGGGAATTAACTATTCAATTCTTACCTACTACTACTTTAGGATAATTGCCAATAAGAAATTTCATATACCTGATTCAAGAATTAGGGATTTGTAAAGAACCCTAAATCTTTTGGTGTAATTCCGTGGCAGCCTCTGCGTGTGGCTGCCTCTGCATTAGTTACAGAAGTGAAGTGTTCTGTTTTTTATAAAATCCCCTTTGTTTAAACTTTTTCACAAGCCATTATGGCTAGGGCTCTCACGCCACTTCCAAGAGCCCTTTATGGGCTTAAGGCCCATATACAACTTATTTTTTTTTACTTAAATAGTATTTAATGAGACCCACTATTAATAATTAAAAATATTAAAATTATTAATATNATAGGTCCTTGAAGCTCTTAAGTTTTCTTAGCACTACTCACTCTTCCAGGGGATTCAAAATTTTTGCTAACTTCCTAAATTTTCAAATATTTCGGCAGAGTTTCCCTTGAAAATTGGACTATCCAAAAAATATCCCTATCAGAAATACCAAAACTACACCAACAACAACCAAATATACCATAACAGGCCACTCATAGTTACTATACACAACTCATAAATTAATTACTCACACATCGACAAGGATGTACCACAATAACTAGCAAGAATCTAAAGCACAACACCTTAGCAAAAGTAAATCACTTTAATGAATTAAATATACTCTAGCATAAAATAAATTACTATAACAATTAAGTATAATCTAGAAAGGACATAAACACTTGCTAACTTGTATTTAATAAATAAAATATAAATGTCAAACCAAACTTAGGTCCACATACCTTTTTCCTCAAATAAATATGGATATTGCTTTCTCATATCTTCCTCGACCTCCCACGTAGCCTCTTTCGAATCATGATTACCCCACAAAACTTTTACTGATGCTATATCTTTTGTTCTCAACTTTCTTACTTGCCTATCGAGAATTTCTATAGGTAGTTCTTCATAAGTCAAGCCTTCTTTAATTTCTACGGTATCGGCATGAATTATATGCGACTCATCATAAATGTACTTTCTAAGAATAGACACATGAAAGACGGGATGAACATAGGAAAACTCAACAGGCAGCGCTAGCTCATAAGCCACATTTTCTTTCTTTTCTAGAATTTCATAAGGTCCGATAAATCTAGGACTAAGTTTCCCCTTCTTAATAAACCTCATAACTCCTTTCATTCGTGACACTTTCAAAAACACCTTGTCCCCAACCATGAACTCTAAGTCACGATGCCTCTTGTCAGAATAGGACTTTTGACGACTCTGAGCCGCTTTCAGTCTTTCTCTGATTAGCTGAACTTTGTCTAAGGCCTCACAAACAAACTCTGGGCCAATCAACGACACCTTTGCTAGTTCAAACCAACCCACTGGAGACCTACATATTCGCCCATACAATGCTTCATAAGGAGCCATACCGATGCTAGCATGATAGCTGTTATTTTAAGCAAATTCTATAAGTGGCAAGTGATCATCCCAATTACCTTCAAAATCTATAACACATGCACGCAACATATCTTCAAGTGTCTGAATGGTCTTTTCTGCCTGACCATCGGTCTGTGGATGGAAAGCGGTGCTCAAATTGACCTTGGTACCTAATCTTTTCTGAAATGCCTGCCAGAAATGCGACGTGAACTGAGGGCCTATGTAATATATGATTGAAACTGGAGTACCATGCAATAGGACTATTTCTTTGACGTACAACTGCGCATACTGCTCTGCAGAATCTGTCGTCTTTACTCGTAAGAAATGTGCGTATTTTGTCAGTCGGTCTAAAATAATCCAAATTGAATCATGCTTACGATATGTGTGAGGTAGACTTACTACGAAATCCATATTAATCATCTCCCACTTCCACTGTGGTATCTCTATATCTTGAGCTAGGCTACCAGGCCTCTGATGCTCGGCTTTGACTTGCTGGAAATTCAAACATTTAGCCACATGATCTGCTACTTGATTCTTCATGCCTTTCCACCAATACAACTCTTTCAAATCTAGATATATTTTGGTAGCACCTGGGTGGATAGAGTACCTCGAACTGTGAGCTTCTTCCATTATGGCCTTCCTAAGACCATCTACATCATGCACACATAACCTATCATTCAACTTCAAAACTCCATCACTTCCTAGAGTGAAAGTGGTGATTTCTTTGTTTCTAACTCCT
Source organism: Nicotiana paniculata (assembly GCA_005239505.1). NCBI lineage: Eukaryota > Viridiplantae > Streptophyta > Magnoliopsida > Solanales > Solanaceae > Nicotiana > Nicotiana paniculata. The sequence continues at coordinate 118,217 of ML306817.1, forward strand.
TTTTTTAACTTCACTAAGTATGTATCATCATCTTGCTTAGCCTTAACATGTGCAACAAGGGAGGATTGCGCTAAGGCATAAGAAGTTATACCTCCTTCTTCGGTCTCATCCAATCTAATTCCATCATTTTCCAGATTTTGAATTTCTCGACCCAAAGTTCCCCTTTGTACTGCAAGATGGGCCAAGACACCCATTGACTTCCTACTAAGTGCATCTGCTACCACATTAGCTTTGCCCGGGTGATAAAGAATATTGATGTCATAATCCTTCAATAGCACGAGCCACCTTCTCTGTATCAAATTTAATTCTTTTTTCTTGAAAATGTACTGGAGGGTTTTGTGATATGTAAACACTTCAGAATGCTCTCCCTAAAGGTAGTGTCGCCATATCTTTAATGCAAAAACCATTGCTGCAAGCTCCAGTCGTGCGCGGGTTAATTCTTTTCATGATTATTTAAGTTCCTGGAAGCATAGGTAATAACTTTTCCATTTTGCATAAGAACACAACCGAGACCCACTCTAGAGGCATCACAATACACTGCGAACCCACCCGAACCTGTCGGCAAGGTTAACACAGGTGCAGTGGTCAACCTCTTCTTTAACTCTTGAAAACTCTGCTCACAATCATCTGACCACTGGAACTTAACTGCTTTCTGAGTCAACTTAGTTAATGGAGCTGAAAGTGAGGAAAACCCCTTTACAAGCATTCAATAATAGCCAGCTAACCCCAAGAAACTCCTAATTTCGGTTGGCGTTGTCGGCCTAGGCCAGTTCTTGAATGCCTCTGTCTTCTGAGGGTCTAATTTTATGCCTTCACTAGATACCACGTGGCCTAAGAATGCCAGTGACTGCAACCACAACTCACATTTTGAAAATTTGGCATAAAGCTCATTCTCCTTCAAGGTCTACAAGGCTATTCTGAGATGTTCTGCATGATCTTCCTTGCTCTTAGAGTATACCAAAATATTGTCTATAAAAACGATAATAAAGGTATCAAGGAATGGCTTGAAAAATCTGTTCATGAGGTCCATGAATGCAGCTGGAGCATTTGTCAACCCGAAGGACATTACTAGAAATTCATAGTGCTTGTAGCGAGTTCTAAAGGCTGTTTTAGATATATCTTCTTCTATGATTCTCAAATGATGGTACCCCGACCTCAAGTCTATTTTTGAAAAGTACTTTGCACCCTGAAGTTGATCAAATAAATTATCAATTCTTGGCAGTGGGTACTTCTTCTTAATGGTAACTTTATTCAACTGCCGATAGTCGATGCACATTCTGAGAGACCCATCTTTCTTCTTGAAAAACAGGACCGGGGCACCCCACGGTGAAACACTTGGCCTGATGAAGCCCTTGTCAAGAAGGTCTTTCAACTGTTCTCTCAAATCATTAAGTTCTGCTGGATCCATCCTATAAGGAGGTATATATATGGGCTGAGTTCCTGGCATGAGATCAATGCCAAAGTCTATGATTCTTTCAGGAGGAAGTCCGGGAAGGTCATCTAGGAAAACTTTTGGAAATGCTCCAATAACTGGCACAGACTGAAGAGTTAGTGGTTCTGATTTTGGATTAATGATGTGAGCCAAATAGGCGAGACACCCCTTACCCATCATTCGTTGTGCCTTAAGGTGATAAATAAACTTACCTAACAGCGATGCTGAACTACCCTTCCACTCTAAGACTTCTTCATTGGGAAATTGGAACCTGACTATCTTGGCATGACAATATAACATGGCATAGCAGGAAGACAACCAATCCATACCCATGACCACATCGAACTCCACCATTTCTAAATTTATGAGATCGGCTTTGGTGTTTTCACCTTGGATTGAAACTATACAACCTTTATAGACTCTTTTAACTTTCACTGACTCGCCAACTGGAGTAGATACTAGGAATGGCTCACTAAGTTGTTCAGGTTCTAGCCCGAGGTTAATTGCAAAGTATGGAGTCACATATGAAAACATTGAACCTGGATCCATTATTGCATAAGCATTATGTGAGCAGACTAAAAATATACCTATAATAACTTCTACAGATGCCTCTGCACTCTCACGATCAAGTGTAGAAAACAAACGGGGTTGTCCCCCTCCCTGAGTAACTCGATCTGGACCTCTGCCTGCCCCATGCCCAGTATGATTATGAGAACCACGAACCTAAGGTGGTGCAACTGCAGTAGCTGAGGAACTAGAAGGACGAGTTGATCCACCATTGAAATTACGTTGCAACTTTGGGCAGTTGGCCTTTATATGGCCAATGTCTCCACAATGATAGCAACCATGAAAACTGAACTTGCACTGACCTGAATGTTGCCGCTTACAGGTTCCACAAAGACCTTGTTGGTGTGAATTTTGCTCAGCATGACTCTTGCTATGTGAGGATGATGTCCTAAAATTCTGATTCTGGTGAGGCTAGTTTCCATAATATGAGTACGTCTGAAGGAAGACCCACCACTTGACTGATGACTGAACTGAGCTGGTGCTAATGACTCCTTATTAGAGGAATCCCTTCCACCTCCACTGGATGTACCATTAAACCTGCCCGCTGTCCGAGCTTTCTTGTTATGCTCTTTTTCTTCTCTCCTTTGTTGTCTGTCTTTTTCTAAGTGCTTGGAAAACCCCACAACAGAGGAGAAGGTTGTCATCCCTACCGCTGCAGCTGATGTCGTATCCTTAATGTGGTAAGCTTAACCGCCAACAAACCTGTGAATCTTTGCTTTTTCTGTATTAACCATGTGAGGAGCATGCTTAGCCAACCTTATGAATTCCATGTATTACGCTTGCACACTTTTATTCCCTTGCTTGAGTTGTTCGAACTCTGTAGCCTTAGCTTCCTTATCCTCTTCCGGCATAAAGTTAACCATGAAGGCCTCTTCAAATTCTTCCCTTGTAGGCGGACCATCATCTTCATCTCTTTCCTTTTCCTACATCTCAAACCAAGCGTCAGCCACATCTCTAAGCTGGTAAGCAGCCAGCTCCACAGCCTCATCATCAAATGTCTTCATCGCTCGGATGGCTTTCTTGACAGCCTCCAGCCACAACATTGGATCTTCATCAACTATAGAACCATGGAACACTGGAGGATTCAACTTAAAAAATTCATTCACTCTTGAGGACTCAGAATTGTTTTGTCTATTTGATTGAGATGGAATCTCATCTCTTCTCTCGTTCTGGTCGGCCATGAAGGCTTTAAACATCTCCATAGCGCTGTTGACTGCATTAAACATCTGACCCATCTCTGGAGATATAGCTGTCTGAGCCGGAGCTACTGTTGGAGGAAGTACTGGATCCTGAGGTACTGGATCATCATGCTCCACCCCTTCTTCATGTTCAACCCGGGTTACTTGAACCCCCTATGTGGATTTACCCTTCCTTTTCTGAGTTGAAGACTTTTTAGTTCTGCCTTGAGCCACAATAGTAGAAATAGTTTCTTGAGCAGCATCCTGAGTGTCGATGTCAGAGTTGCGAGTACAAGCCATTTCTGCGAGTTTTGGAGAAACGAATACATTAGATAATTTCTTACAAGTAGGATCTACTGCACGATCTAAAGTATGAGAAAAAAAAGAGAGTTTTCCTAAATACTTGTAGCCTCCTGTTTATAAGTATGGCGCGCTTCATACCCATAAATAAGACTCTACTAACACGGCTTCATAGACCCCTAAGACTCTATAAACCTAAGACTCTGATACTAAGTTTGTCACAACCCATTTTCTAAACAAGCCGGGACCGACACCCGATTATTAAACATGACCGAGCGAACCATATACACTTATCAAATCTATTATAACCTCGAACTTTGTATGCAATAAGGCAATATTATAACCAAATACTTTTAATTAATTTAAATATCTAAAATAAACTAATTCCAAAACTTTATTCGTAGAAAACAATGAAATACTTCTAAGTTATTATCAAAAACGTCTGAATCTTAACCCACCGACTATGTCTATCAAGTCTCTACTGATAAATTGATGCACTACTCAGAACATGAGATTTCCTGACCAGTTCTCTAAGTAAAGAAATAAATAGCTAACTAACGATGACTCTAAGTAATACTCCACGAACAATAGTAGAGCTCACCAATTACACTGGAAGGGAGGGAGTCCTAAATAGTAGCCTGCTCGCCTGCAAAACCGGTTCCTACGTTGTATCGCAGACCAACGTAGGTTCCCAAAAGAGAACGTCAGTATCATCCATTATACTCAATGAGTCTCAACGACAGGGGATGAAACTTTAATACAATACATATTATGAGCAAAGAATCTAAATTCATAGAAAACATAAAGCTTCTATGAACAATTCTAAAATAATTTCATAATCGCGGTTTATGAATATTCTAAAAGAAATTCTTTTCTTTTTCAAAAAAAATACTTCTCTTTATACTTTGGGAGTTCCAACTATCCTGACCTATTTCTGTCTTAGTCACCGTGTGATCAGAACGGGTTCGATCCCAACCTGATCGAATAGGCTCAATCCACGAGGTGCCACTCGCTTCATGGTTCTCAGCGCTCATGTATCATACCTTAGCCTGGCTAAGTGAATTCTCAGCAATGAACCCTCGACTCGTGTGCTCCCTAATTTGGCACAAGTAGTTTCAGGAAGTCAACGCCTTTTGTCAGGACCCTCGGCCTGGACGATGACCCCTTCTCAGAATAAAGGATACTCCCAAAAATCTTTTCTTTCTAAAACTTCTTCTTGTGACTTTTCAAGTCTAAATCTTTCAAACATACTTATTCTAGAATTCTTAAATGTAAGGTATGGCATAAGAATGAAATAAACATTAAAAATTATTTCTAAATATTCTTGCTTTTCATGAATTTTAACATAAAAATGACATATAAGAATAACACAAAAATCTGAAAATTTATGCACATATATCAAAATAAATCATTTAACTTTAACTAAAATAATTCTAAGCTAATAGGAACTCACTCACTTCAATTAAGTACATATTCACTCTTTTAGCCAATTTATTAAACACCTTGTATGCATACTTTTGTGAGTTAAACCGCTTTGGTAAAGGGTCATATCAACTCACCTCAAAACTTCTCGAGCCAATACGTAGGCCCCATTCCAATTAACACCAGTCAAACAATCGATTCTACAATAACCAATATATTTTAATCAATTTTAATGTTTCACCCCTAAACATGAAATCTATTATTGATATAGAGAAAGAAGGGAATTAACTATTCAATTCTTACCTACTACTACTTTAGGATAATTGACAATAAGAAATTTTATATACCTGATTCATGAAATAGGAATTTGTAAAGAACCCTAGAACTTTCGGTATAATTCCATGGCAGCCTCTGCTCGTGGCTGCCTCTCCGTTAGTTACAGAAGTGAAGTGTTCTATTTTTGTAAAATCCCCTTTGTTTAAACTTTTTCACAAGCCTTTATGGCTAAGTCTCTCACGCCACTTCCAAGAGCCCTTTATGGGCTTAAGGCCCATTTTTTTTACAACTTATTTTTTTTTACCTAAATAGTATTTAATGAGACCCACTATTAATAATTAAAAATATTAAAATTATTAATATTTTCCTAATTGTATATCCAATTATTTTAGTGTGTGTATATATATAGAGGCAAGATAAAATAATAATAATAATAGTAATAATAATAATAATAATAATAATAATAATAATAATAGTAATAATAATAATAATAATAATAATAATAATAATAATTTAGTTCTATAATTAGCGTGTCTCGAAACTTTTATAAATTTGAAGAGTTACAAAAAAACATGGGTAAAAGTATATTATATAGCATATAATATAGAAGGTATTGCATAAATGAGAGGATTTATAATGCCAAGGTCATAATAGATTTTTCATGTGAAAGATTTGTAAAATCTGGTCAAAGTCACTATTGTAATAAGTGGAGCACAATAAAATAATTTGTATAACAAAAAAAAGTGACTTTTGATTAATGTACACAAAATTGAATGACTTTTACGTAACAAAAAAAAAGAAGTAATTTTTAGATAATGAACACAAAGTTGAATGACCACTTCTGAAATTTACTCAAATCTTTACTGGGGTTAGTTGATAAGGAAATGTCGTCCTTGTTGAGATCCATAAGACCTTAAATACAGATCCAACACCAATGATAAAAATTAAAAAAGGGATGTAATATCTGGAAAAGTGCTAGTGGTGAAAGGGAACTAAAGATAAATGATCAGGGAAAACATTAATTAACAAAAGCTCCACTTTAATAAGAGAAAGCATGACGTGGGTAGCCAGCTTGAATATTTGGCATAAGTTGATCAACCATAGAATACATTATTTTTGTTTAGTACAGTTTAAGGTCACTAATAAAATTACAACAATTCACTTCAAGTTAAAGTACCTAAGGGCAAGGACAAAGATACTACACTGATAAACAGAAAATGGTACTACTATTTTGTACATATAAATTTAGGTAAGTGAAAAAATTACTCCTCTGCAAGTTTCAACTCACTATTAGTTAATGTGTAAGAAGGACAAAGAAGAGACTTGCATCATCTAGTATATCTATGAATAACAGTCACATATCTTATGAAGAGTGAATCTCTGGAAGGAGATAACTTTCCGGCCTTGAAAAATTCGAAATTTCTTGTCAAAGGAGATAGGTTTCTTAAGCCCAGAGATTCCTTGAAGAATTAAGAATCTCGGCATATACTTGCTATATCAGCATGACTAGAATTCTTGGAAGTGCAATATCCCAGAGAATTTGATTTTCTATTGGAAGTATTACTGGCTCATGCTTTTTCAATTAAGTTTGTCCAATTGTAGTGCTTCTAACTTTTCATGAGTATACAAACAAAGAGAGTTGTGCATGCATTCATCCAGAATACTATTATGATTATGTATGGAGGCTTTTTCTTGATAATGTGCTTCTTCTTGTTGGGTATGCCTGTGAAATGGTATACGTTAATGATTTGTTACACTTTCGTGCAGGTTTTTGAAGACAAAATATAGTTTGATATTGGGGAACCTGTAAAACGTGCAGGTAGATATGAATCATCAGAGGTGGAAATTTGGTGTTCACGCAATTTGTTGAAAGAGAGATTGATTCTGAGTTCAAGAGGAGAGAAGAACAATCGCACGTAGAGAGAGAAAGAACTACTCTATATATTCTTTGTGAAGTATAAAAATGAAGTAGTTAGTTGTTATGCTTGTACCCCTTGGACTATTTACAATACTACTACTATACCTCAACTTATACAATTAATTAACTAACCCACTAACTCTCTTTACAACTAATTATGTACAACTACAACTGCCTATGTACAACACCCATTGCTATGACCAATTTCTACATTCCCCCTCAAGTTGGGTGGTGAGAAAATGTTTATCATCCCCAACTTGCAAACCATTTCACCGTGCAATTGCTTTCCGAGTGCCTTAGTCAATATGCCTGCAATTTGGTTCCTGCTTGGGACATGAGTTGTCTTGATCAACCTTGTTACAACTTTTCTCTAATAATGTGAGAATCAATCTCTATGTGTTGTGTGCGCTCATGATATATCGGATTGGATGCAATTTATAGGGCTGCTTTGTTGTCATAATGAAGCTCTATAGCTAAGTCAACCTTCACTCCTAACTCTTCTAACATCCCATTCACCCATACTAGCTCTGCTACAGTAGTGGCCATACTTCTATACTCAGCCTCTCCTGAACTTCTTGACACAGTACTCTGTTTCTTGGATTTTCATGAGATGATGGAATCTCCCAGTTTTATGTAATATGATGTGACTGGCTTCCTAGTAATTGAACAAGATGCCCAATCTGCATCACAAAATGCAGTCACTTTTCCACTAACTTTGCTGCTCATCAATAGTCCATGTCATGGTGATCCTTTCACATATTTTACTACCCTTAAAGCTGCTTCATTGTGAGACTATTTTGGAGCATTCATGAATTGACTCAGAACCTGAACCGCAAAAGATATATCAAGTCTTGTGATTGCTAGATATAAGAGCCTCCCAATTATCCTTTGATACACTCTTTTGTCCTCCAGATCTCCATCAGTTGTTTGTCCTCCAAAATGCTTATCATATTCTACACTGGTGAGTTTCATGTTCTGATCCAGTGGTGAATCAATTGGTTTTGCTGCTCCCAATCCACACTCTGAGATAAGCTCTAATGCATATTTTCTTTGGTTCACAAGAAATTCCCTTGCTTGACCTTGCAAATTCAATTCCTAGAAAAATCTCAACTCTCCCAAGTCCTTCATTTTGAAGTTGTCATTCAATATACTTTTGGCCTCTTAAATTAGCTGTTGGTCACTCCCTGTAATTAATAAATCATCAACATAAATCAGGATGATAGCTATGTCATTGTCCTATCTTTTGGTGAATAGAGAGTAATCCAGTTTGCTTTGTGTGATGCCAGATTGTATAAGAGCTGATGTGAGCTACAAATTCCATTGTCTGCTAGCCTGTTTAAGACCATAGAGGGATTTGAGGAGTCTGCATACTTCAGTCTCCCCCTGACTACCAAATCCCTGAGGCAAAGACATGTAGACCTCTTCAGAAAGATTCCCTTGGAGGAAGGCATTGTATAAATCCATCTGCCATCTGGAATAAAGGCCAATGATGCTGAGCTGCAATAGCCATAACACTTATGACAATGACCATCTTAACTACTAGGGAGAATATCTCATGATAATCAAGACCCTCTTGGTAAGTAAACCCCTTAGCAACAAGTCTTGCCTTATACCTTTCCACAATCCCATCAGTTGTATACTTCACTTCAAATACCCATTTACATCCAATTGGAGTTTTGCCTGCAGGTAGATCAATTAACTCCCAGGTGTGATTTTCAATGAGAGCCTGAAGTTCAAGGTTAATAGCCTGAACCCAATTACTATCACTAACAACCTGCTTAAAGGAGTGAGGCTCAACAATAGAAGAAAAAGCAGTAAGACAAGCCCTGTAAGAAAGAGATAAGGCAGAATAACAAAGGGAAGCAGAAAGTGGATAAGGAGTATTAGAAGAATTAGTGCCAGGAACATAATCTGTAAGTCAAATAGGAGGTTTAGAAGTTCTGAAAGATCTTCTAAGACCAGTAAGTGAGGAAGGAGGAAGATGCGGCAAAGGGCATGGACATGACTGAGAAGGAGATGTAACAAGAGTATGAGGTAGGAGAGGAGAGGAGATATATGACTAGAAGGAATGACAGGAGTAGAGGATGAGCAAGGAGAAACTTCAGGAGTGGAAGGTGAAGGAATATCTGAGCCAAGTATGATAGTTGCAGGCATGGGAATTGCAGGAAATGTGTCATCAATAGGAGGAATAGTAGACTTAAGAGGAAAGAGGTGAGTGGAATCAGGAGGAGGATAACATAGAAAAGTGGATTTAGGATGCTTGAAGGGAAACACACTTTCTCTATAAGATACATGCCTACTGAAAAAGAAAGTGCCAGTGGAAATGTTATAAAGCTTGCAACCTTTTTGTGTTTCCGAGTATCCCATGAAGATGGCATGAATAGCTCTAGAAGAAAATTTGTCAAGGATATGAGGAGTGATTGCATAACAGAGATAACCAAGCACCTAGATGTAAATTAGAGATGGTGGATAGCCATGAAACAACTCAAAAGGTGATTTACCTGAAAGCACTAAAGATGGAAGCCTATTGATAAGGAAAGCTTATGTGAGAACACATTCCCCCCAAAACTTTAAAGGTGCATGAGCTTGGAATCTAAGACATCTAGCCATTTCAAGTAAATGCCTATGTTTTCTTTCAGCCACTCCATTTTGTTGTGGAGTGTGTACACAAGAACTCTGATGAACAATTCCAAGAGAAGTAAAGAGTGTGGAAACTTGTGAATTAAGAAATTCAAAACCATTATCAGTTTTGATCACTTTAATGGTTGCAGAGAATTGTGTTTTAGCTAAGGTAAGAAAGGATAAAAATAAAGGCATCACTCTTCATTCTCATCAGATAAAGCCATGCCATTCTAGAGTAATCATCCACAATAGTAAGGAAGTATATACATCCATTGTAAGTACATTGTCTATATGGATCCCACACATCCATATGTACAATTTCAAAAGCGGATACAGTTTTCTTAACACTAGTAGGATATGGACATCTAGTTTGCCTGGCTAAAGGACAAACATTACAAGACATAGTGTCATTATTCAACAATTGATTCTTCAAGAAAGGTATTTTTTTGTGTGAGTGTTATTGGTGCATGTCCAAGTCTTTGATGCCATATATTGAAATGATTGGATTCCAATGATGAAGAGTGAGATGAATCTGAAAGTGATATGTGAAGAGCTGGAGTAGAACTGTTAACTGAAGTAGGTGTACTGAGTACTGAAAGAGAAGAATGTTTAGGTCCTTTGACTGGTAATGGATTCTTGGTAGGTTGAAGTATGTAGAGATCATCCTTCTACTTACAAATATCCCTCACCTTGCTGGTGCAAAGGTCCTGAAAGATGCAAAACTCAGGGAAGAATAAAGCACAACACTTCAATTACTTGTTGAGTTTGGAGACTGATATTAGATTATATTGAAAGTTTAGAACATGCAACACATTATACAATGACATATCATTTGGTAATGTTAAGGATCTTGTGTGTGTTACTGAAGTTGTGTGCCAATTAGGAAGATGTAGTTTGTTGGAATTAGACTTAACAAGAGTAGATTCAGTTAAAAGGTTCAGGCTAGAAACCATATGGTTTGAGGCCCCAGTGTCAATCACCCAAGAATTAGGTTCAGAACCTGCAAGCAAACAAGTATCAAGGAGTTTGATAGGTTATAAATACCTTTGCTTTATGTTTTGATGATCTAACAAATATAATGTCAAAAACAAGATAAGGAACTCGATTCACATCTGGTCCACATTCTCAAGCGCATGGAAATAACCAGACTTAAGCTGGAGATGTTCGTCAGTATTTTAGAAGTTAAAGAATCAACAAGGGGAACAGATGGACTTCAGTTCCCCTGGTGATTGTACCAAGTCAACTCTCCAACAACTGGAAAGTGACTGCCTGCATACGCAACAGTACAACACAGTGCAGTAGTCACCTCCATTGGGAAAGACCTTGTTCCTAAGTTGCTTACATCATTCAAGAAATGCCATCAATGTTATATTAACATTAAACCAATGAAAAAACATCACTTGAACACTTAGAGAATTTATTCAAGTACTCCAATAGTGATTGATCTTTCAGTTAACAATTCTCAAGTGCATCAAGAACAAAGAACAACACTGCTACAGACCAGTTCCCCATATCAAGTGATTTTATTTCCTTAGTTGAGTTGTAAATTTGTTAATGTTCTTTAGAAGCATTGTGTAGGAAACTCTTGTAAATCATAAACCCCCGTATTTGTGTCTTGTCTAGAGTTAGTCAAGTTATAAAATCTTTGTAATAGAGGTATTACAAAATGGCTTGTAATAGGTGTGTTACAAGTTAGTGAGGGTTTAAGGAGTTAATTCCTAGGTTACAATAGGTTGTAATCTAAACGTTTTTCTCAGTAGTGAAGTTGAAATCCTACAAGGGTAGGTCGTTGTTTTTGATCCCGTTGAGCTGGGAATTTTCCACATAAAAACTCTTAGTGTCATTTACTTTCTGCTGTGTGTGTGTAATCTGTGAAACTAATAGAGAACCTGATTCTCTATATAGTTTGGCTGACCCTCGAATTCTATCAGAGTTCTTCTATACCTGGCATCTTAGATCTTGCCTCTATAACAGACAGCTTTTGGTTGATCATCTTCAAGAGCTGTTGATATTGATTGTAGTGAAAATTGGCAAAGCACTGTGTGTTGGTGTACTTGATAATTGGATATATTCATGTAGTTTAGAAACCATTCATGCCCTAACTTTACTATGCTTCACAGTTCTAGGAAGGTTAATGACGAAAAAATGGCTCTAATTGTAAATTTTATATTTTGCAGGAGCAAGTTATGATTATGAGGACATAGGACAGTGTTTGGAGCTAAATTAAATCAAGGAAAGCCCCTCAGAGTTGAGTGTGTATGAAAGAAGAAAGAAAAGAAAAGATAAATAGCTGATCCACTCTAGTGTGGGCCAAGTGCGGCCTTAGCGCGGCCACGCTAGAACAGAAGAAACTGGGCAGTGCTAAAGTCGATTAGAGGGGCCCAAGCACGGTCTTAGCGCGGCCGCGCTAGTCCAGGAAGCAACGACAGTTTAAAACGCGATTAGCGTGGCCCATGTGCGGCCGCTAGTTACTCCAAAATTCGGTAATTTTAGGGGTAAACTTGGAAGTTTGGGGGCAATTACACTTAACCTATAAGAGGTCCAGTTCTCCCAATAAGAGGATATCAATGTTTTTATAGTTTTGTTCAAGGCAAGAAGAGGCAAGAGGCAAGGAGGAAAATTCGACATCGAGTTCTACCTTTCTCCCTTTTGTTTTTACTAGTCATGATGAATTTTGTTTTTATTATTATGAAAACAATTATGAGTAGCTAAATAATTTAGTCTAAGGTTTTGATGGAACCTGTTGAAGGATGAACTTCTTGTTGTGTTTATATTTTTCCCAGTTTAATCTCTATTTGTTCAACTACGTTTCAGTTGTAGTTAATTGATAGGACCCTCAATTAGCTGTGCCTATTTAGTATGTATTACTCGAAAGAAAGTGCATATTTAGGTAGTTGTTGAACAACACCACTCCCAAAGTATATGAGGAATCAACAACCGAGGGTTTAAAGGTGGGATTAGGGATAACAAAACCTTGGGTGCGATCTAAGTGAGCTGTAACAAAAGCCAGCTAGCGTAACTCGGGAGAGTGCGTCCAGTAAATTTTCATAATTACTCGGGAGAGATTTACGGTAGTAAGAGTGCTCATGATCGATAGAGAAGATTAGGCAAATCTATATGACACATAACAGGAAGGGATTGCATCAATAGGGGAAATCACAACCTTAGATCCTTCTCTTATTTGTTTACAACTCAATCATAGTTATCTCTAATTTTAATTAATCCTTTCCAGTCATAGTTAGTAGAAATATCACCAATTGTTATTCAAAACATTTGGGAAGTTGAGTACGGAGAATTCAGTGAGTCTGGCAAAAGTAATTGATAGGTTAATTCCCTGTGGGATTTGACTCTAGGCTAAATACCTGGATTATATTTGCAATGACCGCTTATTCCTTTTTATAAGGCATAGTTGGGCGATCAAATTTTTGCGTCGTTGCCGGGGAATTAACGGTGTTATCAATTACAGTTGAAAGAAATACAAAAATTCTTAGTGTAGTCAATTTTCTTCCTTTTCAATCCATAAATTGAAATTTTAACGTTTTCTATCTTGGTTGTACATGTGCATGCCTAGAACTTATCGAGAACTGGTGAAGTGTTTGAAGCATTATCATATCCTGAGAAAGTTTTCAAGGCCTTGAATCGGGCCAACCAGAAAAGCAAACAACAACAATCTACTGAACAACCTGTACCAGACATGGCAGGGCCGGTGAACAATAATGGGGTTATGTGGTAGACCCAGCTGCACAGGTAGTGGAGCCTCTTGTGCTAGAGGCTGCTTTATATGACTGGGCACAATCAACAATAGAAAATTTGGCAACAACGATAGTCCCATAGATACAGGCTGAATATTTTCAAATCACAAATAACATGTTGCACTTGTTGCAAAAAAAGGGACTATTTTCGGGGTCATACATTGAAGAGCCTCAACAACACTTGAAGAATTTTCTGTCAATCTGCAAAATTCAAAGGCATCCCAACGTGACTCCGGAAGAAATAAAGTTGTTGTTGTTTTCATTCTTAGTGACAGGAGCAGCCCAGACTTCGCTAAATTCACTCCCTATCAATTTCATCACTACATGGGAGGAATTAGTCAAGCAATTTGTGAACAAGTTTCATCCGCCCAACAAGACTGCTCGGCAAATTGATGAAATTTTGAGCTTCACACAGAAACCAACGGAAACATTGCAAGAAACATGTGAACGATTCAAAGGGATGTTGGTTATATGTCCGCACCACGGTATTCCAGAGAAGATGTTGGGGAAGCGGTTTTACATGGGTATGGAAGATAGCGTGAAGGCTAATGTTGATGCTTTAGTTGGTGGAGCATTCTTGAGAAAATCATGGAGAGAAAGCCAGATCCTACTTGACAAGATGGCACAAAATTCGGGGTGGACAACCAAGAATGCACCCATCACCCCAGCAGTTCACTCAGTGGCCTTAGATCCAGCCAACACTCTTGCTGAAAATATGGCCACCTTAATGACACAAATGAGAATACTCACCAAAAAGGTGGAAGAGTTAGGGCAAAAGCAGCAGGCGCACGTTGTAGATACAACTAATGGGGGATTATGCACATCTTGCATTAGTCAGCCAATTGGTAGCCAGTGGAATGCTGAAAGCGATCACCATCACTACCCTGAGAACATGAATTATGTGTCTAATTATGGGGGCCAGCGACAGGGTGGTCGAAATTGGGGCCAGCAGAATCAACCATACAGGCCAGTCCAGCCGCATCACAACAATGGAAATATGGGAGCCATGCGACCTCACGGTAATGTGGCTCCCTACCAAAGGCCATAGGGGTACAACAACCAAAATCAACAGCAAGGTTATCATCCTCCTCAGCAGAAACATGGTAGAACACAAGAAGATGGGTTTGCTAAACTCGAGGCAATGTTGCAGCAGGTTATTGGGTCAAATTCAAAAATGAATGAAAGAGTAGATTCACATGAGTCAGGTATAAATAACATTGAAGTGCAATTGGGTCAGATTTTGATGCCATTGAATAATCGTCCTCATGGGAGATTACCTGCAGACACTCAGGTAAATCAAAAAGATCAGGGCCCAAAACAACTGATGGCAGTGAGTCTACGTAATGGTAGAGACCTAGACTTGGAGCAAGAGAGGGCTCGAGAAAGCAGACAGGCTGAGACACTTGTACCCGTGCCCATTGAGCTAGATGATTCAGAAAAACTGACAGAGGTGACAGTGCAGCCTGCCCAGAAAGAAACCGACACACAGATTGAGGCCGAGAAAGAAGTTGAGATAGCCCATGAACCGGTAGTAGAGGTAGTGTCTAACAAAGATAAAACCCAAATCACTGGGAAGAAGAGACCTCCAGTTCCATTCTCATAGAGGCTGGCCAAGTACCAGAAAGATGAGCAGTACAAGAAGTTCTTGGAGATGTTGAAACAAATTCAGATAAATATTCCATTGATTGATGCTTTGAAGGAGATGCTTGGTTATGAAAAAATGATGAAGGAATTGATGTCCCGGAAATTTGACTTCCAAGACTTGGCCACAATGACTCTAACTCAGACCTGCAGTGCTGTTGTGACTAGACCAGTTGCTGAAAAGTTGTCCGATCCAGGGAGTTTCACAATTCCCTGCAGCATTGGTAACTTTGCCTTTGCCAAGGCACTCTGTGACTTGGGGGCCAGCATTAATCTTATTTCCCTGGCTATTTATAAGAGGTTGGGGATTGGAAGAGCTAGAACGACGTCTATGTTGTGGCAGCTGGCCGACAAAACTGTGAAAAGGCCCTCAGCTATCCTGGATGATGTGTTGGTGAAGGTAGGGAAATTTGTGTTCCCTGCAGATTTTGTTTCTTGACTGTAGGGTGGATGAAGAAATTCCCATAATTCAACATGCAGAGATCTATGAGGAGACCAAGTGAATTCGCCAATTATTCTCTTATTGATGCCGTGGATGTGATCATGGAAGAGGATGATGAGACCTTGACTATTAAGGATCCTCTTGCTACATGTCTTATGAATTTAGATGAGGTGAATGTGGAAGAATTGGCAGAATGGGTGCTGGCTCTTTAGGTCAAAGGCTTTTGGAAGAGATCACTTGAATTTGAGCCCCTGCACTTAGAAAAAAAGAGAAACCCCTCCAGCCAAGCCATCCATAGAAGAACCACCAAAGCTGGAGTTGAAGCCACTCCCCACCCATCTCAGGTATGCATGCCTAGGACCTAACTCCACATTACCTGCTATTATCTTATCTAGTTTGTTAGATGTGCAGGCACAACAACTTTTGTAGGTACTCACAAAGTGCAAGACTGCCATTGGGTAGACCATGGCAGACATTAAGGGGATCAACCAGGCATATTGTATGCATAAAATTCTGCTGGAAGAGGGGCACAAACCTTCCAGGAAACACCAAAGAAGGCTAAACCCCAATATGAAGGAAGTGGTGAAGAAGGAGATTATTAAGTGGTTAGATGCGGGAATCATTTTTTCCATCTGACAGCAACTGGGTTAGCCCAGTGCAATATGTTCCTAAGAAGGGGGGTATGACGGTGGTAAAAATGATAATAATGAGCTGATCTCTACAAGAACCATCATAGGCTAGAGAATTTGTATGGACTATAGGAAATTGAATCTTCCCACCCGGAAAGACCACTTCCCACTTCCTTTCATTGATCAGATGCTGGACAGTCTAGCAGGGAGGTCCCACTTCTATTTTCTGGATGGGTACTCAGGGTACAACCAAATCTCCATTGCACCAGAGGACAGAGAGAATACCTCGTTCACATGTCCATATGGGATTTTTGCCTTTCGGGGGATGCCCTTTGGCCTATGCAATGCACCCGCCACATTCCAAAGGTGCATGATAGCCATATTTACTAACATGGTCGAAGATATAATGGAGGTGTTCATGGATGATTTCTTAGTGGTGGGAAACTCATTTGATGAGTGCCTTACAAATCTGACTCGAGTGTTGAAAAGGTGTATCGAGACTAACCTTGTACTCAATTGGGAAAAGTGCCATTTCATGGTACAAGAGGGTATAGTCTTGGGACACCTGTTATCAAGCAAGGGAATCAAGGTGGATCGGGCAAAAGTCGATGTGATAGCAAAGCTTCCACCTCCCACATCGTTCAAAGCAATCAAGAGCTTCCTCGGGCATACCGGTTTCTACCGGAGATTCATCAAAGACTTATCAAAAATTGCCAACCCTCTGTGTAAGTTGTTAGATAAAGATCACCCTTTCGTATTTTCTGATGATTGTAGGGTAGCATTCGAGGAGTTGAAGAAGAGGCAAGTCACAACACCCATCATTGTTGCCCCCGACTGGGAGCAACCTTTCGAACTCATGTGTGATGCCAGTGACTATGCAGTGGGAGCAGTGCTAGGACATCGAAAAGATAAGATAATACACCTAATTTACTACGCAAATAGAACGTTGAGTGGAGCCCAACTGAACTACACTATGACTGAAAAGGAGATTCTAACTGTGGTGTTCGTATTCGACAAGTTCATATCATACCTGATTAGCTCTAAGGTAATTGTACATACTGATCATGCTGCTCTCAGCTACCTGATTAAAAAGAAGGAGTCCAAACCATGCCTGATTCGTTGGGTGCTTCTACTGCAAGAGTTTGACCTGGAAATTCGTGACCGTAAGGGCACGAAAAACCAAGTCGCTGATCATCTATCGCGAATTGAAGGAGCTGAAAACTCAGTTGAGGCAGAGGATATTCTGGAAACCTTTCCAGACGAGCAGCTACTCGCTGCAAGCCTTGAGGAAGTTCCATGGTATGCAGACACCGCAAATTACCTGGTAAGTGGTATAGTCCCCTATGACCTCTCCTCTGTGCAAAAGAAAAAGTTTTACCATGACT
Organism: Nicotiana paniculata; assembly: GCA_005239505.1. Classification (NCBI taxonomy): domain Eukaryota; kingdom Viridiplantae; phylum Streptophyta; class Magnoliopsida; order Solanales; family Solanaceae; genus Nicotiana; species Nicotiana paniculata. The sequence continues at coordinate 135,781 of ML306817.1, forward strand.
GTCGCATGTATTACTAGGATGAACCTTATCTGTTTAGAATTTGTGTTGACAATATGATCCGGAAGTGTGTCCCATCAGCATATGGTGGACATTTTGGAGGAGTTAGGACGGCAACAAAAGTTCTAGAAGCCGGGTTCTACTGGCCAATCGTGTTTAAGGATGCACATAAATGGGTGAACGGCTGTGATAAATATCAGCAAACCGGGAACATCTCCCGTCGCCATGAGATTCCCGTGAACCTAATTCAAGATGTTGAAGTGTTCGATGTATGGGGGATAGACTTCATGGTCCCCTTCGTCAGCTCCTATGGAAATAAGTACATACTTGTTGTTGTAGATTATATGTCCAAATGGGTGGAAGCTGCATCCCTCTCCACCAATGATGCAAGGGTGGTGGTTGGGTTTTTGAAGAAGAATATATTCACCTGTTTCGGGATCGCGAGAGCCATTATCAGTGACGGAGGCACTCACTTCTGCAATCGAGCCTTCGAGAAATTGCTAGCAAAGTACGATGTGTGCCACAAGGTGGCAACCCCATACCATCCCTAGACCAGTAGATAGGTCGAAGTGTCGAATAGAAAAATAAAGAGTGTGCTGACTAAAACTGTGAACGCCACAAGAACTGATTAGGACAAAAAGCTAAATGATGCAATTTGGGCCTACATAACCGCTTTCAAAACACCAATTGGTATGTCACCATACAAGTTGGTGATCGGGAAGGCCTGTCACTTGTCAGTGGAACTAGAACATAGAGCTGGGTGGGCATTAAAACAGCTAAATCTGGACATTGAGGCTGCGGGCACAAATAGAGTCACAGAATTGCATGAGTTAGATGAGTTCCGATATCTGGCTTTCGAGAGCACAAGGTTGTACAAGGAGAGAATAAAGAGGTTGCACGATAACAACATTGTTGAGCGAAACTTCAAAACCGGAGATATGGTGTTGCTTTATAATTCAAGATTAAGGCTATTTCCAGGTAAACTCAAGTGACGATGGTCTGGGCCATTTCGTGTGGTCGAAGTGCTCCCTTCAGGTTCCATAGAGATTGCTTCAGAAAAATATTCCCACACATTTAGAGTCAACGGGCACAGATTGAAACCGTATGTGGGCATGGATGAAACCAAGGAAATGTCAGTTATACGTCTGGCTGAACCTCAGAGGTCGAGCGAGCCTTAAATTTGCTCATCTGCATCGTGCCGTGACATTAAATCAGGCGCTGCATAGGAGGCAACCCATTGGATTGTTGTAATTGTCGTGCCACGACATTAACTAAGCTGTTGGTTGGGAGGCAACCCAACGCATAGTGAATGTAGAGTAGTTAGAACTGTATTTGACAGTTTGTAAGTACTAACACATGCAGGTGAGCTCAGGTGAATGATAAGTCAGGCCAACGTGACAAAAAGGGAAAAAGTCGATGCCAGGTGCGCGGCCGCGCTCATGCCGCACAAAATGGTAAGTGTTCTACCTCCAGATAGCGTGGCCGCGCTAATTGGGGTTCAGTATGCCTTGTCTCGATGCTACAAGCACGGCCGCGCTAATCGCCCAACAGTCTTCCTTACAAGTGCGGTCGCGCTCGAACCGCGCTCGTAAGGTTGCCCGACAGGTTTGTTGTAGTTAGTTTTATTTTTTATTTTTTATTTTGATTTTCATTTTGTTTCACTTATTTCCCCCGACCCTAACCCCCTTTCTCCTATTCCCACAAAAACTCTTCCTCTCCCTCACTACTCCCAAACAAAATCCCCAAATCTCATTCACCCTCACCACCACCCCAATCTTCCCAAGGTTCAAGCTAATCCCCCACCACCCTTCTTCAATTCTCACGCTCTTCTCCCACCCCATGTAAGATTTTCTTTTTCCCTATTTTTATTAGTTTTTCTTTTGAATTCTTGTTTAGGTAGTAATTTTTCTTATTTTTTAGAAGTAATTTGTAGTGTATACTTAGTTGCTTGTGGGTGGTGGAGTCTGTGTGGTTGTCACTCTCAACATAGTTGGGTGAATTTGGTGCAATTGTGGTGGAAATTGAATTATAACATGGTTCATTGGGGGGCTTCGGTGAATGATGCCTACAACATGTTTGTTAAAATGCCACAGTGAGTGTTAATGATAATTGTGACCAATTGTAAGGGTGAAGTCTGAGTTAACCATAGTTGGGTCACCTCGTTTGTACTGCCCTAATGATGTTCATTATTGTAGGTAATGAGGCACCCCCCAGAAAGCGCCAAACATTTACAATGAGCTGCTCCGACATAGGTTGGATGTTTTCTTTGAATAGCGGGACGAAGCCAATGCGCTAGTGGTGAGAGAATTTTATGCAAACGTTTCAGAGCATAGGAATGATGTGGTCACCGTGCGAAAGAGGCATGTTGATGCCTCTTTGGAAGCGATCCGGAGAGCCTACAGGCTGCCATGTCCCGTGGTGGAGATGGAAGATTTGTATGAGGCATATGGTAGATGATACACTCAATGGGATACGTTATTTCCAAATATCTGCACACCGAGCAAAGAGATTGTGTGGATGCAATACAGGCAGAAATTCAAGTTGTCGGCACTAACCTTTAAAGGGAAGTGCTCGTTATATCTCATCAACAACCGCCTGATCCCGTCCCACAACACAACAGAAGTGAATGCTCCTCGTGCTTGGTGGATATGGTGTTTCATGAATGGCCACGACTTTGACGTGGCCAAGATAATTCATGAGGAGATGTTCACTCGATGTCCCATCAAGAGGTATGGCTTCTTCTTCCCCTCCCTTATTACTAGATTATGCATGCTGCTCAGGTGCCGAAAAATTTGAGGGTAGATGGCAAAGTGCGGAAAGAGGTCGCCTTTCGAGCAGACAAGGTAACTACTGGGAATGATCCTATGGCGGCTGGTGGTGATAATAGGGAGGATGCCCCTGAGGAGGAGGAGGAGGAAGATCAGGTCGAAGTGGAAGATGAGTTGCCCGCTCATGAGCAGGTTGCCAACGTAGCAGGACCGTCTAGGGTCAGTCAGAGTCAGAAGTTGGACAATCTGGAGCAGGAGATGGCAGAGTTGTGTACCTCGGTTTATGACTTAGGAACCGTGTTGATGCGGTGGTTGCCCGATAGGTTAAATCAGAGAAGAAAATCATGGGTTGGCTGCGAGTTCTGGGTCGTGCATGTCATCTGGACCCGGGGACAGTCTCCGATCAAGATTGATCCATCAGGGAAGTTCCTTTACCTCACATTGCTTTATTTTGAATGCCATGAGGACATGTCTTCCTTTTAAGTGTGGGGTGGGAGTAACTCTTTGTATGTGTATATATGTAGGAACGTAATTCTTATATGTTTTCTTTTGTTATTTTATTTTGAGTAGAAGTTTAATTTTATGAGTCGACTTGTCACGGCGACGAATTTCATTCGACGGGGTTCTTGAGGGTCTAAGTCGACCCGTGGTTAGGGCAGCAACATCTGNTTCTTGAGGGTCTAAGTCGACCACAAAAAAAAAAAAAAAACGGAAATATGTTGGACTCTTCCTGACGACGGATCTCCTAGACAACTTTCTTGAGGGAAGTAAGTCTAAAGAAAATACCAAAAAGATTTTCTATTCTAGGTAGCGTAGTAACGCCCCCTTGGTTTTTCTTTGGGCCGCGGTTCTTTATCAAGGGTTTTGCTTGAACCGGGTGTAGTTAGTTTTTGTTTATTGTGTTTTTAGATTTTAAGTGGTACTTATGGGCTATGAGCTGAGATAGGAAGAGAATCACTTAGCGTTGTTACACCTGAACATAGTAGACACTAGAGTGTGACGCTTAGTCTCAGTTGTTGATTCTTGTTAGAGTACCTTAAATTGTATGTTTGTAACTGACTTGAGTACTCAAACGAGAGTGTTTTGATAAGCCAATCTGGAGTGAGTCATGTGCCATGTGTGTGTGAGTTGTATTGTATTCTATGCTCTGCATTTGATGCCTAGAACTTTGCATGTGTGTTTACAAAGGAAAATAGTAGATTTATTCAGTCTTAGAAGTGATATAGGAATTTCTTGTTAAGCCAGATATATAAAGTATACCCACCTAAATGTGATATATCGTAGTCAACCCTATTGAGCCTATAAGCCTGTTCTTTGGCTATCACATTACAAGCCTTCCCAATTGTTTGAATGGCCCATCTATTTGAACCTCTTTACCTCCCATGAGCACTTGAGTTGTATGAAATATGTAAAAGTTAAAGTGTGGGGTGGCTGGTTTGGATTTTGAGTGGAACCAACGAAATATGGAGAAAGGTGCAGTGTTTTGAAAAGAGAAAAAATAATAATGATAAGCGCCACTTAAATGAAAAAAAAAGAAGAGAAAAGAATAAATAAATGAAGTCCTTGATAAGTGGTGACTTGATACAACTGTACCTAAAGCAGTTTGGGGTATTATAAATAGAAGTGTGGTAGAATGTCTGGTTTGACATAGTATGGTGCTGAAAGTGAAAGTAAGTGTATTAAAGTGCTTAGGGAGGTTAGTGACTATATCCAAATATATCCTACCCGTCCCTTAGCCTACATTACAACCAAATGAAGTCCCAATTGATCTTAGACTGAGTGAGCTCGATTAGTAGAGTACTACGCTACGGGCAAGCCTATGGTGCATCTTTGTGGCACATGAATATTTTTTCTGAGAGTGAGTGAATTTTGTCTATCTGAGTTCCTAATTGTTCTTAATGTTATTGCTTGTGGAACTACTCTTTTGTGTGATGTGAGGACACTTGATTCATGAAGGAAAGGTAAGTCTTGATCTCTATATGGAGTAAGTATGAATATTGCACGGCATGTGAGAGTCAACTCTTGAGGCAAAGATGTTACACTACTAGGCGCAACTTTTTTGATATGTTCTTGGTGTGACATGTTAGGGGAGTTCTTAGTGAAGGGTCCACTATAGAGTATGGTGGATTTCTCTGGGACAAGCAATGATTTAAGTGTAGGGTGTTGATAATAGGCTAGATTCATGTATTTTAACAACCATTTATGCCCTAACTTTACTATGCTTCACTGTTCTAGGAAGGTTAAATGGCGAAAAATGGCTCTAAGTGTGAATTTTATGTTTTGCAGGAGCAAGTCGTGATTATGAGGACATAGGACAATTTTTGGAGCTAAATTAAAGCAAGGAAAGCCCCTCAAATTTGAGTGCGTGTGAAAGAAGATAGAAAATAAGAGATAAATAGTTGATCCACTCTAGCATGGTCCAAGCGCAACCTTAGCGCGGCCACGCTAGAGCAGAAGAACGTGGGCAGTGCTGAAGTCGATTAGCGCGGCCGCACTAGTCCAGGAAGCAACGACAGTTTAAAACGCGATTAGCGCGGCCCATATGCAGTTCGAGCGCGGCCGCGCTAGTTACTCTGAAATCCGATAATTTTAGGGGTAAACTTGGAAGTTGGGGGCAATTCCACTTAACCTATAAGAGGTCCAGTTCGCTCAAAAAGAGGATATCAAGGTTTTTATAGTTTTTTTCAAGGCAAGAAGAGGCAAGAGGCAAGGAGGAAAATTCGGCATCAAGTTCTACCTTTCTCCTTTTGGTTTTTACCAATCATAATGAATTTTGTTGTTGTTATTATGAAAACAATTATGAGTAGCTAAATTATTTAGTCTAGGGTTTTGATGGAACCTGTTGAAGGATTAACTTCTTGTTGTGTTAATATAATTTTCCTAGTTTAATCTCTATTTGTTCAACTGCGTTTCAGTTGTAGTTAATTCATAGGATCCTCAATTAGCTGTGCCTATTTAGCATGTATTACTCGGGAGAGAGTGCATATTTAGGTAGTTGTTGAACAACACCACTCCCAAAGTATATGAGGAATCAATAACCGAGGGTTTAAAGGTGGGATTAGGGATAACAAAACCTTGGGTGCGATCTAAGTAAGCTGTAACAAAAGCCATCTAGCGTAATTCGAGAGAGTGCGTCTAGTAAATTATCGTAATTACTCGAGAGAGATTTACGATTGTAAGAGTGCTCATGATCAATTGAGAAGATTAGGAAAATCTATATGACACATAACATGAAGGGATTCCATCAATGGGGGAAATCACAACCTTAGATCCTTCTCTTATTTGTTTACAACTTAGTCATAGTTAGCTCTTAGTTTAATTAATCTTATTCAGCCATAGTTAGCAGAAATATCACCAATTGTTATTCAAAACATCTGGGAAGTTGAGTACAGAGAATTCAGTGAGTCTGAAAAAAGTAATTGATAGGTTAATTCCCTGTGGGATTCGACTCTGGGCTATATACCCGGATTATATTTGCAACGACAACTTAATCCTTTTTATAAGGCATAGTTGGGCGTGATGAGTACTACTGGCTTCTGTTTGCTCTACATAGTTGGCATTATTTGCTGATGCTCCCCTGTAATTTCCTGAACCCTATAACCTGTCAAAGCCCTTTTTTCTATTTAACTTATGACATGGAGGATATCCAACCAACTTGTAGCAATTCTCCTTAAAATTCCCTTTTAAATGGAAATAATCACAGTATATTCCATTATTCTTCTTGAACTTATTGTTGTAAAAGCAAAGGTTGTTGGATTAGTCATATTCATCTGCTGCAATCCTGGGCTATCTTGTGAAATCATGCTAGACTGTACTCTTTGGCTCTCATCTTGCATGATCATGTTGTAAGCTTGATTAAGAGTGGGCACTGGTATAGTCAACAAAACTTGACTCCTTGCTTGTGCATAAGTTTCATTTAATCCCATAAGGAATTGTACTAACTTCTATTGCTCTATATGTTCTGCATACTTCTTGTATTTCTCACAATCACAAGGAAATAGTACCATTGACCAATACCCATCCCAAGCATTTTTCAGTTTTGAAAATTACTCTGAAACTGAAGAAGTCCCTTGGTTCATGGTGAAAATTTCACGTAATAATTGATACACCCTAGTCAGGTTCTTCATATCAAAACGCTCTTTCAAATCTAACTAGGCATTATGTGCATTGGTTGAGTACATTAATCCATTTGCTAGCTTGTTCGTTACAATATTAGTAATCCAGGATAATACAAGTGTGTTACATCTTTCCCATCCATGCTCTAAGTCACCTTTGTAATGTTCTTTGAGGCACTTGTCATCTATAAACCCTAATTTATTTTTTTCCAACAATGAGACTCTCATTGAATTACTCCATGCAATGTAGTTTTCAATTCTAGTTAATTGTTGCGGAATTTAAATACTACCCGGTGTATCTGATGGATGTAGGTAGAGAGGATGACGGGGATGAATGTCATTGAATTTCTCCGAATTGCTTTTCTCCACTTCTGTGATTCCTTGTGTCATTTTCAAATTGAATTTTCAACAAGAGATAAGATTAAAAAGAGGAATCTTTTCTAGTCTCCACCACCGGTGAGATTTGCAGCAGAATTGCCTCAATTACAGGAAGTTTGGTAAAAACTAGGGTTTGCTCAAAATCGATTCTCTCAATTCTTCGATCTTCAAATCGAATTGTGTTATAACACTACCAGCTATCCTCGATTTCTCAGATTCTCAGCTCAAAAATGCCATGAATTCATAGCTCTGATACCATGTTGAAAGGAAGATTGATTCTGACTTCGAGAGGAGAGAAGAAAAATCGCAGATAGAGAGAGAAAGAACAACTCTGTATATTCTTTGTAAAGTATAAAAATGAGGTAGTTAGTTGTTACACTTGCACCCCTTGGACTATTTATGAAACAATCGATTGCAATGATATTACCAACAAGAGTCGGAATCAATTTCCATGGGAAGATATATAGGGGAGTTAGGAGTATATATTGTAGTATGTGAGTTTGACTATCTTAATTTACACTTCCACAAACTTGGGTTGTTTCTATGTATAATTTAAAACAGTGATTGCAAAGTTAAGGAATAAAACCACAAGAATTGTTTGTGTTGTTTTCAAAGTTTTGTAAAAAGCCTAAGGATATGACCATCACCTAGATGTTTGCCTAATGGGATATAAACCTTAATGCTTGTTTTATTGATCGAGGTGTATTATAGCTATCAACTCTCAATTACCCACTCAATACTTCTCGGTCAGAGAGTGATTTTGCCCAATTTGGCTTTCTCAATTCTAAATTGGTATTGCACAAAACGGTTGATAAAAGCTCAAGTAGGGTTATTACTATCTCTAGGTTGAACCATTTAATTGGGATTATCAATCTCTCAACTGACCCGATTTCTTGTTAGCCAAGTTTTCCGAGACTAAATCTCTCTTTCTCAAGTAGAGACTAAGTCAAATAGGCAGGAACTAATGTTTGCAATCATTTATTTCACAAATTGAAGCATGGACGAGGCTAAATAATAAAAATTCAACCATAAACAAGCATTAAATTAAACACTCTTAAGGTTTATACACTAGGGTTGGGTCACAACCCTAGTAAAAATATAGCTAGTCATGCTTGAATTTGAAGAAATAGAAGAAGAAATGCTAATTAAACTTATATTGTAAAATAAAAAGGATAAAATCTATGTTAAAATATCCTAAAATATGAAAAACCACTAAAAGAAGCAAAAATATGCTGATGTCAAAAGTTGACCTAAATTTGTGAAACTCTATTTTTACACGGTAGGAAATTTCGAACAAAAAAGCCCTCCGAGAGGTTTTGCGGCCACACAATTCCATGTACGGTCCACAGAAGTCTTCATCTTGCAGGAACTGGGATTCTGCGGCCGCACAATTCTCCATTGAGGCCGCATAGCATTGTTTCTGCAGTCCGCAACTTTACTTCTGCGGCTGCAACTTGGTCTTCTGCCGTAACTTTACTTCTGCAGCCGCAAGGCATTTCTTTTGCGGACGCACAATTCCTGTGCGGTCTGCAATTCTGAGGGACTTGGAACTTGGGAATTTGTACATTCTCTGAAATTTGTTCCTAGCCCAGCTTTTGCGGCCGCACAATTCATGTGCGGTCTGCAATTTGCACAAACTGTTGGGCTTTCCTTCATCATCTGCAGCCGCAGATGAAATTCTGCGGTCAACACTTTGTAAGCTTCTGTGCCTTTTATTTCCTTGAGTTTGGATTACTCATTTTGAGTCGGATTTCATCTCTGGAGTCCAACTTCCAACATTCCCACAATTTTGAACATTTCATCAGTTTCGGGAACATAGTTAAATGCTTTTAGACTAAAACAAAAGCTACAAGGTGCTAATATGTAGTCAAAATCCCCACTTATCAACTCCCCCAAACTTACGTTTTTGCTTGTCCTCAAGCCAATAAATTAGTTCTCACCTCCACAAGTTAAGTGCCATTCCAGCGAATCAAAGGTGAGTCATTCACACATCAATTAGGACAAACAATTACACACACCACTTATGTATTATCAATAAGGCAACAAGTTAAACTTTTATGCACATATAGTTCTAATGTGACACTTGAGTATCAAGAGTTGACTTTATTCATCAAGGAATCTCACTCTTTCGTGTAGGTCATTTTGAATCCCAAAGTCCTCCTCCTTTACTCTCTGTTTGCCTATCTCGCTTAAGAATTTTAGCACCCAATCCAAAGATTTGCGAAATGTTCACTCATCTCTCTCAAGAGAATGTCGCAAGTACGACTTTAAGTACTACAGACTTGTCCCTCATGTAGATCTCCACTAATGTGAGCTCACTCAGCTTGAAATTACGTAGAGCTTTTTCGGAATGTAATGAAGGCTTTCGGACTAAGGTTGGTTATACTATGGTAGAGCAGGTTTATCTTTCCTTAACACTCCATTTATTTTTGTTTTTGGCTCATGCTTTGCCAATTCTTTGAGGCACTTTCTTTTCCTTGGGGAATTAGAGAGACTTAACATCACTTTTTCTTGATAATGACATTTATTTTCTCCCTCTTTTATTTCTCCATGTTTTGCATCATTACTTTTCTTTGCACCCCTTCAACTCTTCCACTTATTCACTTTCTTTTGCATTTTTCTTTTTGTTCTTTCCTTTTTCTTCCCTTCTCATCATTTATTTTCTCGTTTTATGCCTTGATACCTCTTTCAAGTTCCTCCTCTCTCCCCCAAACTTATATTTTTTTAGCCGATTATTTTACAAGAGTGTTCAGGAAAGCTCGGGTGCCAAGAAAGGGTCACGACAAAACAGGTAAAGGCTTGTAACATGATTATTAATTGAGAATGGTTCGAGGCTCAAATGGATTAACTAGGGATAACAACAGTGGTGGGCAATGGAAAATTTCAAGCGGGCCAAGGAAAGCCTACAATCACTTCTCATGCCAAGAAAAACTTAATATTTCGCCTTGAAACACATTCGGGGCAAGTTCTAGACCATTCGCACAGGTACTTAGACTTGCAACAAAAACATCTCACCTCTCACGCAGTTGGATTGTTAAAGAGGATAGAGCCGAGGGCCCACAACGACCATATTCAAGATTGAAAATCACCATTGTTCGATTAAACCACTCGACGATTGCCTAAGTCAACACAAGAGTCACAAAGTCACTAACTAGAGCTATTTCTTTTCAAAAAATATGTTTTTAATCATTAGCACGTAGTTAAGTGTGTTGGTACTAAGTGAAGCATGTTTGACTCTTCGAGCATGACTTAATTAGGTCTTTTTATTCATTACTACTACTATTATTTAAATAAGGGTATTTTTATAATTTACATTATATATTCTTGAAAATAATTGAGCATAATTTTCAAGAATATATAATGTATATTATAAAATACTTTTATTTAAATAATTATTTTTTACATGCATGGAATATATATTTTACAACCTTTATTTTCTTTTAGTCTGAATTGTGTAAATAAATTTTTGAATTTTTGTTGTTAATATTAAAATTATTATTACGAATAAATTATTCTAATTAATTTTTTCACTATGCTCATTATTTTGTTATTCCAGTACTATAGATGCTTAAATACTTTTTACTAGGCATAGTTCAGTGACTTTATTATTACAAACGAAAGTAAAGTGAATTTAGGAGATTATTTAGGATAGTTGAGTGACCATTTGAGTAATGGACTCCCTTCTGCTACTCTTTTTTTAATGAGTAAATTAGACCTTCTGCTACTCTCTGCCTGCAAATGCATAATAAGTTTATATAACCTAGAAATAATAATGTTCACTGAAAAATTAACAAAATTATCAACTACGACAAACTATAAAATAATTATTTACCTCCTCTTCTGCCAATGTGATATTATCAACATAAAATAATTATTATCAACAGCTCATTCATACTTGAAAAGTTCATATTGTTGCAAATGGTATCTGCAACTTTCTTCCTACAACCAACTGTCAAGTACATGCGAAGACGAATTTTATCGGTAATTTAATGGTTGGAGCGCTGAGAATGGTGTATCGTCTATTTTGCCACATGTAGAACATAAAACAAACTGCCCTGTTATTCTTTCTGTAAATATATATTACAGCTTTGTTTTAATAACTCTGTTATGTGGTATTATATCTGATGACGCAAATCTGGACTTTAATATCACAGGTTACTCTCTAGGTTGATGAATGATTATCATTTTCTTTTTCATCCTCCAACATGCTGTGGCCTAATTCATTTTCTTGTTTGTTAAAAAAATTACAGGTAAAGCAAGTCCCTTATCCAGCTCACTTTTGAATTTTGCCTTGTAATATATTGTTTTGATGCCCAGTGTTCTCAGGGAACAAAGGTAATTGAATTTCGTTTTAATGTTACTTATCTTTTGTTTCACCTGAAGATAACTGGTCGTCTCGAAAGAACATGAATTTGAGCCATTCCATGTCTTGTACTTGTTCCTTCTCCTGGGTAATAATTTCATTTGCAGGTTGATACTCTGCCAAAAACTTTTTAAACCTCCCCAACAATTGACTGTTTAACCTAACATGAATATTTACTTGGCTGACTTTTTAAACTTTTGAATATTTTGATAGTTCACAGGGAAACAATTGATTTGTCTAATTTATCCGTCTGGTCTTAGAATACGCATCTGATTCACTGCAGTCAATAAATGTTGAAGAAGAGTTTGATGGAAATCCAAAATTCCACGATATCAAGGAATACTTGGAGAAAGAAGAATACTCATTGAATGTTGCACACACTCAGCGCACGCTTCGAAGTTTGGCCAACCATTTCTTTCAGAATGAAGGAACTCTGTATAGAAGGACTCTTGATTTGGGATTGTTGCGATGTGTCAATGCCAAGGAGGCATCAGATTGCTCGAAGAAATACATGTCGAAACTTGCGGACCTCACATGAACGATTTTGTTTTGGCCATGAAGATATTAAGAGCAGGGTATTTCTAGATGACCATGGAGACCGACTGCATCAAATATGTTAAAATATGTCACCAATGCCAGATACATGCTGATATGATATGAGTGCCGCCCAACGAACTCAATGAAACGATTTCACCCCGGCCTTTCTCTGCTTGGGCATGGATATCATCAGACCAATTGAACCCGCTGCTTCAAACAGACACAGGTTCATTTTGGTGGCTATAGATTACTTCACAAATGGGTTGAAGCCGCTTCCTATAAAGTTGTGACTAAGAAGGTCGTAGTAGATTTTGTCCGGGATCATATTATTTGTCGATTTGGAGTACCCGAGTCAATCATTACTAACAATGCTGCCAATCTCAACAGTGATTTGATGAAAGCTATGTGTGAAACATTCAAGATCAAGCACTGGAACTCTACAACATATAGGCCGCAGATGAATGGAGCTGTAGAAGCCGCCAACAAGAACATCAAGAGGATATTGAGAAAAATGGTGGACAACTACAAGCAATGGGATGAGAAGCTACCATTTGCTTTGCTCGGGTACCGCACCATAGTTCGTACGTCTACTTAGGCAACCCCCTATCTACTGGTCTATGGTACCAAATTCGTTATTACCGCCGAAATGGAGATTCCTTCCTTAAGAATAATATAAGAGGCCGAGCTCCGCAACGCAGAATGGATTCGGAGTCAGTATGAACAACTGGCTCTCATTGATGGTAAGAAGATGAACGCAGTGTGTCACGACCAACTCTACCAGAATAGGATGGTAAGGGTTTTGAACAAAAAGGTTAGATCGAGGAAATTCACACCGGGGCAATTGGTGTTGAAATGGATCTTTCTGCATTAGGACGAAGCAAAAGGGAAATTCGCACCCAACTGGCAAGGCCCTTACATGGTTCGCCGAATACTGACAGCAGGAGCGCTTATACTTGCAGAGATGGATGGAGAAATATGGCCAAGACCTATCAATTCAAACTGAGTCAAGAGAAATTATGTTTAAGATTATGCTTGCACTTTCTATTTGATTTAACTTGAACTACGTTTAACGTGATTCCCGTTTAAGAGGGGATACGTAGGCAGTCCTGTGGGTTCGGTCACACCATAATAAATCTTCATTCCCCTCTATGGTCAGAAATTGGGACAAGATTTCGAGTTTGTCAAATCTCATTATGTCAAGGATCGCCAAGAAGTGTATTGCCAGAAGTATGCATTTAAACTAGGGCAGAATTTTGAGGAGGGTCTTCAAAATTCCAAGTTGAGGAGGTTGCAATGTCTCAAAAGCGTGTCACAGTCGCCGATTCGACGAAATTATTTTCTTTTATGAATTATCACATATTTTGAACAACTGCATTTCTATAAATGATGTGTCACAAATGCATATTTTCAAAAATTTTATTTTTTTGTATTAGCCAGATGTTAGCCAGGGTGACTCAAACAAGGCAGCAAGACAAGGAGCAAAGGCGAAATGAAGAATAAAAGGCACGAACCAACCTTTCCCCCTAAAAAACTCATGATTTTTCTTTGGATGTAGGCATAACGAATATGACAAGCATGCCCGTAAATTCATAACAAGAATGCTATCTTTAATGACAGGCGTCACCAAGCACAAACGCGCCAAGCTAAGAATCACTATATTTTCTCATATTTAATCTTCGTCTTTCTCTGCATAGGGCTAAGCACTACCCTCATTCTTTGGGTGATTCTAATAACTGACTCCATCATTGCATAAGGATAAGCACTGTCTTTCCTTGCACAGGGCTAAGAACTGCTTCCATCATTGCATAAGGCTAAGCACTGGCTTTCCTTGCATGAGAATAAGCATTGTATCCATTATTTGCATGAGGCTAAGCACTGCCTCCATCATGCAAAAGGATAAGTATTGTCTTTCCTTGCATGAGACTAACCATTGTGTCCATTACATTGGATGAGGCTAAACATTTCCTCCATTATTGCATAAGGATAAACACTGTCTTTCTTGCATTAGACTAAGCACTCTCTCCATCACATTGAATGAGGCTAAACATTGCCTCTATCATTGCATAAGGCCAAAAGCTGCCTTCATTTTCATGAGGCTAAGCATTGTCGCCATCATTACATAAGGCTAAGCACTGTCTTTCCTTGCATAAAAGTAAGCACTGTCTCCATTCTTTGCATGAGGCTAAGCACTGGCTCCATTATTGCATAAGACTAAGCACTGGCTTACTTCTACATAGGGCTAAACACTTCCCTCATCACATACAAGGCTAAGCACTGCCTTGTCTCGTTCTCGCATACAACTAATCATCAGTTGTTCCCTCTACTGAACGATAAATATCGCCACATTTTTGCATTTCATGGGATGAAACATCGCCACATTGTTCGAAAGATTCATGGTCCGAAAACGTCATCCTCATAGCCCGAAGACATCATGACATGGCCTGAGGATCTCTTGAAACTGCATATTATTATTCAAAGGCATCATAGTCCATAAGCACCATCTACATGGCCCGAGGACACAATTTCATGACTTGTGAATCCCTTATCATATGCTTCATGGCCCAGGACGTCATGATCTAAGGACATCATCCCCATAGTCCGAACTCATGGTCCGAAGGGAATTTGCTTCATGTTTAAACTACGCAATAACCGCATACATTCACGTGCATCATGTTTTAAGTTTTGCAGGCAACTCGGGAGGTAGCCGTTCTACAAATAGGAGCAATTCTCGATTCGGTTCCCGTTCACAACGTGCATATCCTTTGATCATCTCAAACTTAACTGACAATCAGCAATTGATTACCCTTTATATTGTAACAGCTCAAATATTTTCCTTATACATCCGTAACAGTCAAACTCGTATTCATAGCTCCACCTAGAATTATCTATAACCCCCCTCCTTTATATGTTTATTGTTCATACTTAGTCATTGAATGTAGAATAATTAAGTTGTACCTTGTAACCTCTAAATACTTGTATTGATTATCTATATAGTTTAATTGTTGCCCGATTTTCTTTACACTTGTTCATAATAGAACCTTTAAGTTCCTTGTCTTCCTCACTTAAATGATCGTTTAGGATAATTATAATCTGCTAATCCCACATAGTATAAATTTTGACTGGGAACCACAATTGTGGACCTCGAAGAGTGTCTGACACCTTCTCTTTGAGGTAGTCTGAGCCCTTACTCGATCTTTGGTGACATAGACTAGTCAAAATAGAATTATTTGCAAATTAGCCAGTTTCTAGTTTCATTTCTCTTGTTGAGCATTGATAGTGTAGTTTATATAAGTAATTTTCAAAACCAACGTGATTGAATGTATTTATGTTTTTTCGTCTTCACGCATAAACTACTCCCTCTAACAACCATTGTTAGTTCCCTGAGGAAATCGACCCTGACTCATAGTTGGGTACTATTCTGCCAATGACCACTTCCACTAATTGTTGACTGTGGATTGGGAGTGGATCACTGACCTCGTCCAATTTCACACCTCAAATCAAGGTTATGAAACAGTCCATTGCAATAATAGTACCAACAAGAGTCGGGATCAATTTCCACGGGGAGATATATAGGGGAGTTAGGAGTATATATTGTAGTATGTGAGTTTGACTATATTAATTTACACTTCCACAAACTTGGTTTGTTTCTATGTCTAATTTAAGACAATGATTGCAAAGTTAAGGAATAAAACTACGAGAATTGTTTGTGTTGTTTACAAAGTTTTGTAAAAAACATAGGGATATGACCATGACCTAGATGTTTGCCTAATGAGATATAAACCTTAATGCTTGTTTTATTGATCGAGGTGTATTATAGCTATCAACTCTCAATTACCCACTCAATACTTCTCGGTCAGAGAGTGATTTTGCCCAATTTGGCTTTCTCAAGTCCAAATTGGTATTGCACAAAACGGTTGATAAAAGCTCAAATAGGGTTATTACTATATCTAGGTTGAACCATTTAATTGGGATTATCAATCTCTCAACTGACCCGATTTCTTGTTAGCCAAGTTTTCCTAGACTAAGTCTCTCTTTATCAAGTAGAGACTAAGTCAAATAGGCAGGAACTAATGTTTGCAACCATTAATTTCACAAATTGAAGCATGAACGAGGCTAAATAATAAAAATTCAACCATAAAAAAATATTAAATTAAACACCCATAAGGTTTACACACAAGGGTTGGGTCACAACCCTAGTAAAAATCTAGCTAGTCATGCTTGAAATTGGAGAAATAGAAGAAGAAATGCTAATTAAACTTATATTGTAAATAAAAAGGATAAAATCTATGTTAAAATATCCTAAAATATGAAAAACTACTAAAAGAAGCAAAGAGAAATGGCTACTGTAACTGCTGATGTCAAAAGTTGACCTAAATTTGTGAAACTCCATTTATACACGGCTGGAAATTTCGAACAAAAAAGCCCTTCGAGAGGTTTTTCGGCCACACAATTCCGTGTACGATCCGCAAAAGTCTTCATTTTGCAGGAGCTGGGATTCTGCGGCTGCACAATTCTCCATTGAGGGCGCAGGGCATTGTTTCTATGGTCCGCAACTTTACTTCTGCGGCTGCAACTTGGTCTTCTATCGTAACTTTACTTCTACAGCTGCAAGACATTTATTTTGTGGACACACAATTCCTGTGCGGTCCGCAATTCTGAGGGACTTGGAACTTGGAATTTGTACATTCTCTGAACTTTGTTCTTAGCCCAGCTTTTTTGGCCGCACAATTCATGTGCTCTCTGCAATTTGCACAAACTCTTGAGCTTTCCTTCATCATCTGCAGCCGCAGATGAAATTCTGCGGTCCGCACTTTGTAAGATTCTGTGCCTTTTATTTCCTTGAGTTTGGATTACTCATTTTGAGCCGGATTTCATCTCTGGATTCCAACTTCCAACATTCCCACAATTTTCACATTTCATCAGTTTCGAGAACACAATTAAACGCTTTTAGACTAAAATAAAATCTACAAGGTGCTAATAGGTTGTCAAAATCCCCACTTATCAACTTCCCCAAACTTAAATTTTTGCTTGTGCTCAAGCCAATAAATTAGTTCCCACCTCCACAAGTTAAGTGCCATTCCAGCTAATCAAAGGTGAGTCATTCACACATCAATTAGGACCAACAATTACCCACAACACTTATGTATTATCAATAAGGCAACAAGTTAAACTTTTTATGCACATATAGTTCTAATGCGACACTTGAGCATCAAGAGTTGACTTTATTCATCAAGGAAGCTCACTCTTTCATGTAGGTCATTGTGGATCCCAAAGTCCTCCTCCTGTACTCTTCGTTTTCCTATATCGCTTAAGAATTTTATCACCCAATCCAAAGATTTGCAAAAGGTTCACTCTTCTCTCTCAAGAGAATGTCGCAAGTACGGATTTAAGTGCCATAGGCTTGCCCCTCATATAAATCGCCACTAATGTGAGCTCACTCAGCTTGAATTTACGTAGGGCTTATTCGAAATGTAATGAAGGCTTTCGGACTAAGGTTGGTTATACTATGGTAGAGCAGGTTTATCTTTCCTTAACACTCCATTTTTTTTGTTTTTGGCTCATGCTTTGCAAATTTGAGGCACTTTCTTTTCCTTGGGGAATTAGAGAGACTTAACATCACTTTTTCTTGATAATGACATTCATTTTCTCCCTCTTTGATTTCTCCATGTTTTGCATCATTACTTTTCTTTGCACCCCTTCAACTCTTCCACTTATTCACTTTCTTTTGCATTTTTCTTTTTCTTCTTTCCTTTTTCTTCCCTTCTCATCATTTATTTTCTCGTTTTATGTCTTGATACCTCTTTCAAGTTCCTCGTCTCTCCCCCAAACTTACATTTTTTTAGCCGATTATTTCACAAGAGTATTCAGGAAAGCTCGGCTGCCAAGAACGGGTCACGATAAAACAGGTAAAATCTTGTAACATGGTTATTAAATGAGAATGGTTCGAGGCTCAAATGGGTTAACTAGGGATAACAACAGTGGTGGTCAATGGAAAACTTCAAGCGGGTCAAGGAAAGCCTACAATCACTTCTCATGCGAAGAAAAATTTAATATTTCACCTTAAAAAACATTCGGGGCAAGTTCTAGACCATTCACACAGGTACTTGGACTTGCAACAAAAACATCTCACCTCTCACGTAGTTGGATTGTTAAAGAGGATAGAGTCGAGGGCCCACAACGACCATATTCAAGATTGAAAATCACCATTGTTCGATTAAACCACTCGATGGTTGCCTAAGTCAACACAAGAGTCACAAAGTCAATAACTAGAGCTATTTCTTTTCAAAAAACTTGTTTTTAACCATTAGCACGTAGTTAAGTGTGTTGGTACTAAGTGAATCATGTTTGACTCTTCGAGCATGACTTAATTAGGTTTTTTTATTCATTACTACTACTATTATTACCTAAACACAAAAAACGAACTCAATCCCTTAAGAATGTTGACACGCCATCCATCATTGGGAAGAGTCACCCAATTCACACAAAAACTACCTTTGGAAAGAACCATGACATTAAGAAAACCAAAGTCTCATTATCTACTAAAACATAAAAAAGCTATTAAATAAAAAAGAAGCTACTAATTCAAAAAGAAGCTACTTAGTTAAACACTAACTAATAAGAAAACAAACATAAAGAAGCTACAAAGCAAAAACTATTGAAAGCGTAATGAATATACATAATGAGAGAGTAGAGAGAATAAATACATAATGAGAAAGAAGAAGAAAATAGTATCAAGTTAATTATAGGCCAAATGTATGAGAATCAGCAAAATATATCAAATAAACTCCTCCCCCCCCCCCCCGCAAAAAAANCCCCCCCCCCCGGAATAAAAATAAGCATTTTCCCCAATGTTTAACAATATAAGAGTAAAGGAAGGGTAAAAGTGAAGAAAACTCTCTATGGCTCCTTGGTTATCTCTGTGTCTACAGCAGTGTCACCGACCTCAGCCTCATCCAACTGGTTCTCATCATCCTCAACTCCAGGAGTGACTGAGTTGGTGAATATCTGACGTACTACCTCGGCAGTGTCAGTAGCAAGGTCTGGATCCTTAGACTGGCCAACTGGTACTGTATGTGCTGTAGGATCTGGGCCTGGGTGGTGCGGTTCAATAAACATGTCAAATGGAATGTCTCCTGCTGCCGCAAGCTTAGTAACCTGTCTCCGGAGCTTGTCCACTGACTTCTTGGAGACCTGGGACTTCCGCATCTTCTCCACTTCCTTTCCCAACTCTTATATTACTGACCCATGCTGCACCAAAGTTGCCATGATTGTGTTATGATTCTCCAAGAGATTCTTCAAAGTTTCTTCAACTGTGGGGAGGGATATGGGGTTTCGAAATGGAGGACTGTGTTGCAACATTACTGGATATGTCACACAACTTTGTAGTAGCTATCTACATCCAGTTGTTGAGGCTTTCCAGTGTCTGGAAGACTAGCAACGCAGATAGTGGAGCAGTGGGCATCGATACCGACTTCAAAGCCGAGGTGGAACCTGTAATAGGGACTGCTGGAGGCACTGAGGCTGAAGGTGGGCGCATAACTGCTGCACTAGCTGAAGGCTCTGCTAAAGTGGATGGCATGTCGAATGTCTCAACAGCTACCACCGATGGCTCATCAGACTGGCCTATGGTGGTAGTCTGCTAACCATTTTTCTTAGCGTTGTGTGCATCCATCAAAGAATACCATGAGAAAGGCTTCTTCGGCCAAACTTTCGTATTATAATCTCTTGGCTCAATCCTTGCATCCGTGAGATACTCTGTAATAATGTTGGGATACGGGTAGGATGAGTCTGCTTGCCTCGCAACCACCGAGATGTTGGTCGATATCACGACACCAAATTGATCGGGTACCCGACCATGATAGAAGCCACTAGAACTGCCCGTGGAATTGGAAGATATGTCTTATTCTGGCATGGGTCTAGTATGCTGCAGACAAAGGTCTGCCATCCCTTCGCCTCAAAGTTCAGGGTATTCCTCTAAATAGGAACCCCTGTTGTAATCCATGGTGGTGGTGGTCCAGGAGCTGTAAGAATCTCAGCTAACCAAGGATGAGCTGCTTCCCCAAGTGCAAATTTCTAAGTACTCTGTGGGCTCAACATCATCAAACCCCAGGTAAGTGTTTAAGGTATGCTGGTCAAATCGCACCTTGAGGTTTCTCACTTTTGTAACCTTTTCCCCCTTCTTGATGTGCACCACATTAGCGTAGAATTCCCGGACAATATACTCCTTTCCATCCACCACACTCTGGGTGAACCACATCCACCATTTGCACTCTCTAAATTGTCTCAAGATTGTTGAGTTTTACTTTTCTAAGTCTTATAATTGGAACTGACGCTCAAGAGTCAATGACCTTGTTGGCCACCACTCACGCAAACTAGAGAAAGCGGCCAAAGTGACGAACCAGTCCTCCCAGACCTCTTTCTTCTTCGACCGCTCAAGGCCGGAAACTGTGGCATCACTCCCTTTGCCATCAATGGGGATGTCATCAACTGTAGTCGCTGGTGCCTCAGGAACAGGTGTAGAGGAGGGCTCGGAAGCCTGACTAGCACTTTACGAACCCTCAGAAGTGCTCCATGATGTGGAAGGCTCGTCCCGGAGTTATTACATTCCTAGTGGCTTTGATTGGACAGTCGGCTGCTCTTGAACCGAGTTTCCCTCCGATGGTCCCTTAGACGCGGCATAAGAACTGGATTTGTAGGGCTCTGTATTTCTCCCTCGGCTGACTATAGCCTTATTTATGATTATCCTTTGGAGGATGAGGGGTAAAGCACTCTTACCTAGACCCGTGGAAGGTTCACCCCTCCCCTTTGAAGTATCACCTATGCGTCGAGATCTGACCATTTTCTGTACCAAGAAACATCAGTTGTCAGTTGTAATTCAAGTTCAAACATACAAGAACACACCATAGAGACAGTGAACAACACAGTGTAAAACATGCTTGCAGGGTAAGGGAGTGCGGTCCGCAGAATTCTCATTGCGGCCGCAGAATGAGCATTACGAACTGCACAATTTATCACTACGGCCGCAGAATGGGCATTACGGGCTGCACAATTGTCATTGCGGTCGCAACTCAGATACCACCAATATGCCAACTCTCTGATAACATAGAATGGACTGTTTTGCAGCCGCAATCATATTTTTGTTGTCCGCACATTTTTTGTGGCTGCGATGGGATTTCTACGGTATGCACATGGTCTGCGGCCGTAGAATCATGCTTGAATAAAGCACCCTAATTTCAACTTTTGTGGACTGCACAATTTCTTGTGTGGCCGCAGATTTCAAACAACTACGATCAGAGTTCTAGAGTTTGCAATTTTTGTACAAATCTTACATGGTGGCAATGTATAATCATGAAAACCTATTTACCAATTCCCCATAGAACAAGTAATAGTTTACCCACTACAGGTTTAACCCCACATGGTTGTACAATTAAATTCTAGTGACAAATGGCCTAAAACTAACCAAAAAGTTGTAAATTAAACTAAAAATTGAAAAATTCTACAAGTAATTGAGGCATACCAGATATAAAGTAATGCAAATGAGTGATCACTGATGTTGAGTGTGTGTGGAAGATGATTTAACAAATGATTTCAATGTTTTAGACTTGTGAATGTTCAAAGAGGGAAAAAAAGTAACAGTAGCCCTAGGACCTTTATTTATGCTAGACGGTTCTGATAGAGGGAAAGAGAGTTGAGTACGGCCGCAGAATTCCCATTGCGCTCCTCACTCTATTACCTGAGGGCTCAAAAGCCCTTTTGTCTTGCGGTCCGCAGAATTTGCTGTGCGGCCGCAGAATTAGTCGCCGACCGCAATTTGGCCATTTCTCATACAAACGGACTTCAAAGAGTTATCATTTTCCCCCTTTAATTTGTAAGGTCCGCAATGTAATTGTGCGGCCGCAGATCACCTTTTGCTGTATCAACCAGAATTTTGAGGTCCACACAATATGATTGAGGTCTGCAATTCTTTAAAAACTGAGCCAATCTTCTAGGCATAATTATTTTAGAGTACACTCATTCCTACAACATGCTTCAAAACTAGTTGGCACCAAAATAACACCTAACTACAAAAGACGAAAAGTAAAGAAAAAGGAACATGGATTGTCTCCCAAGAAGCGCCTTATTTACCTTCGCGGAATGACACAGATTATCATCATTTGAAATGAATCACTGCCACCACGTGGCAATCATCAACCTTTCCAAATAGTTCTTCATCTAGTGACATTGACTCGAAAAACCTCATTGTTTTTGTTCTTCAAGTCCAATGCACCGAAAGGCATTACACCCACAATTTCAAAGGGACCACTCCATTTTAATTTCAGCTTTTCGGGAAACATCTTCAACCATGAGTTTCTAGATTCGTCCGGGATGATTCCACAAGCAAGGAAGTTGACAATCCCATTTGAGCTTCTTCCTTTGATTTGAAGAGAACTCATTCGGATGATTCCAAACGCAAGGAAGTTTGATAGATTCGTGAATCATGACACCCCTTCATTGAAATAGTGAAAGAGTTTCTCATCGGGGAAGGAGTCATAGATTTCAAGGCCATCATGTGGCCTCCCCTCCTCCTCCAAACGAGACAAGTGGTCCGCCACTTGATTTTTCACTCTCTTTTCGATCTTGGATGTCAATATCAAACTCTTACAACAATAGCACCCATCTCATCAACCGATCTTTTGAATCTTTCTTGCTCTAAGATAAAAAGTGGTGCATGATCCGTATGAACAATAACCTTTTCACCCAGCAAGTATGGGCGAAACTTCTCAATTGCAAACACAATGGCAAGGAGCTCTTTATCTGTAATGGTGTAATTGACTTGGGAATCATTCATGATCTTACTAGCATAGTAGATCGGATGAAAAATCTTGTTGATGCGTTTCCCCAAAACTGTTCCAACCACTAAATCACTAGCATCACACATGAACTCAAAAGGAATACTCCAATTAGGAGCGATGATAATGGGAGTGGTTGTCAACTTGAACTTTAGCAATTCAAAGGCTCTCATGCAATCATCGTTGAAGTGAAACTTATCATCTTTCTCCAAGAGCTTGCACAACGGGTTCATCACTTTAGAAAAATTCTTTATGAAGCACTGGTAGAACCCCGCATGACCTAAGAAACTTCGCACGCCTTTTACTGAAGTCAGAGGTGGAAGTTTAGAAATCACCTCAATCTTTGCCTTTTCCACCTCTATGCCATTATTTTAAATTTTGTGGCCAAGGGCAATGCCTTCCTCGACCATGAAATGACATTTCGCCCAATTTAGCACCAAGTTTGTTTCTTCACACCTTGCCAATAATCTATCCAAATTTTCTAAGAATCATCAAAAGAATACCCGACCACCGAGAAGTCATACGTGAGGACTTCAAGGTAATCCTCGACCACATCCGTAAACATCGCCATCATACACCTTTAGAAAGTCGTCGGTGCATTACATAAGCTAAATGGCATCCGCTTGAAAGTGAAAGTACCATAGGGACATATGAAAGTTGTTTTCTCTTGATCTTTCGAAGAAATAAAGATTTGGTTGTATCCCTAATATCCATCTAGAAAGCACGGCCGGCCAACCTATCAAGCATTTGGTCAAAGAAGGGAAGTGGAAAATGGTATTTCCTTGTGACTTTGTTTAGCTTGCGATAGTCCATACACACTCTCCACCCGGCCACTGTTCTTGTGGGAATCAAATCGTTCTTTTCATTGGTGAAAACTGTCATGCCCTCCTTTTTTGGGACACATTGCACAGGAGAAGTCCACGAGCTATCAGAAATAGGGTAGACAACCCCAGAATCCAACCACTTGATAATCTCCTTTTTGGCCACGTCTTGCGTAGCTTCGTTGAGTCTCCGTTGATGTTCAATAGATGGTTTGTCATCTTCCTCCAAGTTAATCTTATGCATTCAAAATGCGGGGCTTATTCCCTGAATATCCGCCAAAGTCCACCCAATAGCCTTCTTCCTATTGTGGAGGAGTGCCGGTGTGGAGTCAACCTGCACGTTAGTCAAACAAGAGGAAAGAATAACCGGTAAAGTAGAACAAGGGCCAAGAAATTCATACCTAAGATGTGGAGGCAATGGCTTCAACTCCAAGGTAGGAGGCTCTTCAATTAAAGGCTTTATAGGAGGAGTTTTCCTATTCTCAAGATCCGAGGAAAGTTTCAAGGGTGCATAGTTGTACGACCCCATTCCTTGCAAAGAATTCACACATTCCATGAATCCATCCATATCATCATCATTAAAGTTGATCAAGACGGATACCAATATATCACCCACATTAATCGTGTCACTTGTATCATCAATAATCACATCGGTCACCAAGTCCACGAAAGAACACACTTCATTCCTATTTGGTTGCCGCATAAATTTTGCACACGTGGAACACCACCTTTTCATCACTCACCCGGAAAGTGAGTTCTCCAGCTTCCACATCAACAAGAGCCTTCCCTGTAGCAAGAAAAGGTCTTCCAAGAATAATCGTCACCTCATAGTCCACTTCACAATCAAGAATAACAAAATCCGCCAGAAGAATGAACTTATCAACACGAACCAATACATCTTCAATCAATCCCAACACTCTCTTCATTGTACGATCCACCATTTGTAATCTCATAGATCTGGGTCTTGGTTTCCCAATTCCTAAGGTCTTGAAAACCGAATAAGATATCAAATTGATAATTTCCCCAAGATCACAAAGAGATTTAGCAAACTCGGCACTTTCAATGGTACAAGGGATTGTGAAAGCACCGGGATCTTCCAATTTAGTAGCCATCGAATGCACAATTTCACTCATTTGATGAGTGACTTTGATAGTTTCAAAATTCATTGACCGCTTTTTTGTCACCAAATCCTTCATAAAATTTGCATAACTAGGTATTTTCTCCAAGGCTTCAATTAATGACACATTTATCGAGAGACTCTTCATCATGTCAATGAACCTTTTGAATTTATTCTCGCCATTTTTCTTGGAGAGCCTTTGAGGATATGGAGGATTGTCTTAGGCAATGGTGCCTTAGCCTTTTGCACTACTGGTTCCGGTATGTCAATAACATGATCCCTAGATGAGTTTACTTCCTCTTGAGTCTCTTCCACAGTGTCATCAATATCAATCCGCAGTTCATTATTTGCTTGCACCATATTGTTCGGGATCTCTTCTTCTTCTACCACTTGCTCATCATCCACAAGTTGCCTTTGACTTGAGGTGGGTGCATTCCCACCTCTTCCACTTCTTGGAGTAACAGCCATGGCATGCCCTGTATTGTTCCCACCCTTTGGGTTACCACCGTGTCACTTGGTAGTGCCCCCTTAGGACGAGAATTTAAAGCTTAAGAGATTTTCCCCATTTTCCCTTCTAAGTTACGGATCGATGTGTTGTGTGAAGCAAGTTGGGCATCGGAATCGACATTCTTCTCCATCATTTGCTTGAACATGTTCTTAATATGCTCCCTTTCATTGTTGGAAGAACTAGGACCATGGGAAGCATAAGGAGGTGGGTTTCTTAGTTGTTGATATATCGGGTGCCTTTAAAAACCCGACCCCCGATTTCCATGATTGTTACTCCACCTGCCTTGATTGTTGCGTCCCCAATTGCCTTGGTTATTGTTGTTATGCCAATTCCCTTGATTATTGTCAGCACTGCAATTGTCTTGACTTTTGTTGTTATTCCAATTGCTTTGATTGTTTCCACCACTCCAATTACCTTGGTTGTGAGAATTCTAATTGCCTTCATTATCTTGAAGTCTCCATTGTGGTTGGCGATGGCCTTGGAAGTTGTTTCTTTGACCTTGAAAGTTGTTCACATATTGGACCTCTTCTTCTTGGTCATTGTAAGAGTCATCTTGATAAAATCCGCTATCATCTTGCACAAAATTGTACACTCTTTGTTCCACTTGTGGACTTCTTGTTCTTCGCTTGGTCACCATCATACTTACTCCCTCCATTGCGTTGACCTGCCTCAGATTTTGCACTTGTTGAAGTTGAGACTTTGCCAATTGGTTCATGGTGGTAGTCAACTCGTCTATGGTTTGTCCATGGTCATGCAACTCTTTGTGAAGGAGAATCACATTGGGATCACCCTGTGGAACATTAGCCCGAGATTGCTATGCCGATGAAGTATCCGCCATCTCATCCAAGATATCACACGCCTCCGCATAAGGCGTAGTCATGAAGTTCCTACCGTCAAGTTGATTAACTACACATTAATTGGTTGTATTGATCCCCAGATATAAGTTTGTTGAATCATGTTCTTCATCATATCATTGTTGGGAAACTCTTTCACCATTGTTCTATACATTTCCCATATCTCGTGTAGTGGTTCACTGGGCTCTTGCTTGAATGTTAGAATTTCATCCCGAAGAATAGCCATGTGCCCGGGAGAGAAGTACTTAAAAATAAATTTATCTGCTAATTCATCCCAAGTATGAATGGAATGATTTGGTAAACGTTCCAACCAATCTAAAGC
This sequence comes from Nicotiana paniculata, assembly GCA_005239505.1. NCBI lineage: Eukaryota > Viridiplantae > Streptophyta > Magnoliopsida > Solanales > Solanaceae > Nicotiana > Nicotiana paniculata. The sequence goes on from ML306817.1 coordinate 162,390, forward strand.
TTTCTCCCGTAGAGAGAAGGGAAAAAGCCTTAGCCTCAAAGCATCCTTGGAGACATTTGTTTGTTTACTTCCCCAACATGTATCTACGAACCCCTTCAAGTGTTTGTATGCATTTTGACCTGGTGCATCGGTGAAGAACCCTCGTTGCTCGAGCAAAGTGAGCATCACGTTGGTTATTTGAAAGTTGCTCGCCCTAATACGAGGATGGACTATAGAACTTGCATACACTTCATTCGGCAACACCCTGTGTGGAGCCGCTCGTGGTGGAGGGGGTGGAGCGGACACATTGTCATGAGGCACTCGACCTCGTCTATTGGCCTGAGGTTCAAGAGGGACCTCATCCATTTGATAACCCTAAACGTCCACATCCCCCAAAGCTATGTTTCCGAGCTCATTGTTTGCCATGATTGCACCTACAAAAACTCAATACGTTAGTAACAAGGAAGCGAAAGAATATATTCCAAAAACACACCTAAATATATAGTTAACACCATTCTATGCACCCCGACAATGGTGCCAAAAATTGATCTCGTCCAATTTCACACCTGAAATCAAGGTTGTGAAACGGTCGATTGCAATAATAGTACCCAACAAGAGTCGGGATCGATTTTCATAGGGAGATACATATGGGTGTTAGGAGTACATAATGGGATCTATTTCCACAAACTTGGGTTGTTTCTATGTCTAGTTTAACACTAAGATTGCAAAGTTAAGGAATAAAATTACGAGAATTATTTTTGTTGTTTTTCAAGTTTTTTAAAAAGTCTAGGGCTATGACCATCACCCAGATGTTTGCCTAATGAGATATAAACCATAATTCTTGTTTTATTAATCGGGATGTATTATAGCTATCAAATCTCAATCACCTACTAAATACCTCTCGGTCAGAGGGTGAATTTGCCTAATTTGGCTTTTTCAAGTCCAAATGGGTATTGTACAAAACGGTTGATAAAAGCTCAAGTCGGGTTATTGCTATCTCTAGGTTGAACCCTTTAATTGGGATTATCAATATCTCGATTGAACAAATTTCTTGTTAGTCAAGTTTTCTTAGACTAAGTCTCTCTTTCTCAAGTAGAGACTAAGTCAAATAGGCAAGAACTGATGTTTGCAACCATTAAGTCCACAAATTAAAGCATGAATAAAGCTAAATAATAAACACCCAACCATAAACAATAGGGGTAGATATCGATCGGTTCGGATCGGTTTTGTAGGATTTCGGTTCGGTTAATTCGATTTATTCATGTACGATTTGATTTAATCAATTTGATTTTCAATTTCAAGACATGACAAAAATAGTACGAAACAACAAAAATAAATTACTTTTTGCAACCGATGCAAGTGGTTATACTGTCAATAGCGAAAAACATAGCTAGAAAAATTGGGCAGAACAACAAACTGTCCATTCACTCTATTTCAAATAGAGAAAGAAAAACATATAGTATATATATATATATATATATATATATATATATATATAAAAGTAAAAGTGACTATTTCCATTAGTAATTTGCCCATTATTCTTAAGCGTAAAAGAATCCAGACTTATGGTCAAAAGACAGTATATTCAATTCCAACTAGTATATATATATATATATATATATATATATATATATATATATATATATATATATATATATATATATATATATATATATATATATATATATATATATATATATATATATATATATATATATATATATATATATATATATATACCGATTTGCGTGTATGTTGAGAACTTAAGTGAAGGAATGCAGAAACCGGATGAACACGGAAACGGCATCGCACGGAACACCCAGAAGCCAAATGGTTTTGTCAGAGCTCCACCGCTTGCTGGATTTTCCTTCATCATCTACGGCCGCAGATGAAATTCTGCTGTCCGCACTTTGTAAGCTTCTATGCCTTTGTCACGACCCAGTTTCCCTCTGTTGGGTATCGTGATGACACCTAGTCTTAGGGACTAGGTAAGTCTAGGAGTTACTGAATAACAACAATAAATAAAAGAAACTAACAGTCTTGATATGGAATCTCAACAGAATGTACAAACTTTCCCAAAATCCGTAGTACAAGTCATAAGCTCTACGAATCTTCTACAAGTTCTAACTACAACTGTTTGGAAATAGATACAACAGTGTATGAATAATAAATACAAAGAAGGCGACTCTGATGCCTGCGAACGCATCAGCAGCTTACCTTGAGTCTCCTCGCCAATCATCCACACAACTACTACAATATATACCTGGATCTGCACGCAAAAATGTACACAAGTGTAGTATGATCACACCACAGCGGTGCCCAGTAAGTATCAAGACTAATCTCAGTGGAGTAGTGACGAGGACTAGTCAAGACACCACTGGTCTACAAAATAAATAACATGAATATAGAAATGACCGAACGTTACATCTATCTAAGACTTCACAGAATAATTTACAACAATGACAATATAAAGCGGAAGGAAATTACAGAAATCAATCACGAAACAACACCAAAAACACACAGAAAGATGGACATAAAAAACAAGCCGAATTAAAAGGAAACACAATACAATAGAGAACACCAATAACTCAACTCCACGTCGGTTTGTTCACATCGAGCCTCAACCATTTAAATCCATAACTGGTAGAAATCTTTAAACAACAGTTCATATGAAAAGCTTTACAAATAAAATTATTTTAGTATGAAAGAGTTTCCTTTGAAAACATACTTTCTCCAAAAGTAGATATAAGTATATTTAATAGAGAGAATTACGTAAAACATAGTTTCTTTCCAAATACGAAGCTTCCCAAAGATGCTTTCCCAATAAATGACTTTCAAATCTCATTTTAGGCAAGACTAGTGCTTTTCAAATACACCCACGGTGTAAAAGTCATTCAAACATAATCATTTCAAAACCATTGCTTTTTCAATAATACTTTTCAATAAAAATCCCTTGATTAAAATCTTCTCAAGATTTCTCCACCGGAACTCAGTCCGTAACTCAAAAATTGCCATGCAGTACAGGAGGAATATCAAATCTTGCCAAAAAAAAGGAATAAGAGATCGGTAGGAATATCAAAATTTAGAACAACGAAATAAAATGCAAAGGCAAGTGCACGACATCACCCTTCGTGCTTTACTCTCATCATCACCAAAACAAGTGCAGTAAATAGCAAACAAGAACAACGTAAAATAATAATGCATAAATACTCGACACGGAATGTCTCCTCGTGCATAACCTCACAAACACTCGGCACGGAATGTCCCCTCGTGCAATAAATAAATAAACAACAATTTAACAAGGGAAATCAACAATTTAACAAGGGAAATCAACAATAAGAAGCATAAATCACAACATCCTGAAATCAACAATAAGAACCATAAATCACAACATCCCGGCAAGGGAGTCAATAACGCAAACAATATCATTTACAATATAAATAAGAATAGAAATCATACCATCCCGGCAAGGGAGTCAACAATGAAAACAACATCATCCCGACAAGGGAAACAACTATAACCAATCTCGCCTAAACAATTAACTTTACGAAATAAAACTCAGCTCAAACCAGGGCCCAATAATAGGCAACATCAAGAAAACACCAACAACATAAATGTATATCAACTAGATCAAGTAGCACATAAGGGAAGAATTATCTAAATCATAATGTAAGACTCACAGGCATGCTTGACACCAACGAACGGATGTTCTAACTACGGCTAAACATATACAAAGCTAGATAACACTAGTATAGTCAATTTGGCAGTTTTAGGAAGCAAGTATAGCATGAAGATAAGAGCGGTAAGATATTCAATTAAGTCATTTAAGATCAAATAGCCAACAAAGAAATCCAAAAGAAAGTAATTCTAATTTAAGAAGAAAAGGATGAAATTAACAACCAGGGATTCAAACGTAATAATTACAACTCATACACAGGTAACATGAGAACCTACGGATCCTAAAAGGGCCAATCTATTAGCAAATAAGTCTGAGTACGCACTCCTCACCTCGTATACACAGACTACAATCAACAAATAAGACTCAATCCTAAGTGGTAGTTTCCCCACACAAGGTTAGGCAAGATACTTACCTCGACTCCAAGAATCCAAATCAAGCCTCTAGCACCGCTTTCCTTTCAAACCCGACTCCAAAATATCGAATCTAAACATAATCGACTCAATAATATCATTAAATGCCAAACAATTCAATCTCAATGCCTAATTATAGATTTCCCAACATTCTTCCAAAATTTCCAAAAATCGACCCCGGGACCGCTTGGTCGAAACACGAGATTCGGACCAAAACCTGATCACCCATTTCCCCACGAGCCCGAATATATAATTTGTTTTGAAATCCGACCCAAAACGAGGTCAAATTCCCAAATAATTAAAAAGCCCTAACTCTACCCAAAACCCCAATTTCTACCTTTGATTTCATGTTTTCAAGACTATAATCTAATAATGGTTGATGCAAATGGGAAAAAATGAAGTTAGAATTACTTACCTATGAAGCTATAGAGGAAGAGATACTCCAAAATCGCCTAAGAGGGCTGGGGAAGATGAAGTTTGAGAAAAATGGGGTAAATCCCGTAATGGTTCTAGTTTTGGGTATAAAAGAATGCCTGGGCGAAATAAAGTAGTGCATTCGTGGTCCAAGCTCCTCGTACGCATAGGGTAATTTCTATCCAGCCCCCAGGCCCACGCTAACACTGTGCGTTCACACCTTAATGGTTCTGTTTTTGGGTATAAAAAAATGCTTGGGCGAAATAAAGCAGTGCGTTCGCGGTCCAAGCTCCTCGTACGCATAGGGTAATTTCTATCCAGCCCCCAGGCCCATGCTAACACTGTGCGTTTGCACCTTATCACCCGTGTTCGCGCAGTACCCTCCCCCTTACCAAAGACCCTCCGCGATCACATCTTGCTTGGTGCGTTCGCACTGACCAAATTGACCCTGACCCCCAGACCCCACTTTACCCTGTGCGTTCGCACTCCGTTGAGTGCGTTCACATATGGAATTTACCTGAACACCAGAAAACAACACCCACACCAGATTTTCTAAGGCATTTGCACTCCGACGCCTACCCGAAACTCACCCGAGCCCTCGGAGCTCAAAACCAAATATACACACAACCTCAAAAACATCTTACGGACTTATTCGTGTAATCAAATCACCAAATTAACATAAAAAATATCGAATTACATCTTACGGACTTATTCGTGTAATCAAATCACCAAATTAACATAAAAAATATCGAATTAAACCTCAAAATCAATGAAATATTTCAAAACTTCATAAACTTTCAAATTTCCCATTTTTGATCCGAAACACGTAAAACCAAGTCCGTTTCTTACCAAATTTCAAAGATAACACATAATAACCATATTGAACCTGTTCCGGGATTCGGAACCATAATACAGGCCCGATAACACAGATTTCACATCAAATTTCATTTTCAAAAACTTTTATATTTTTCAAAAAACAATTTTTCTTTAAGAATTCGTTTCTTGGACTTGGGACCTCGGAATTCGATTCCGGGCATACGCCCAAGTCCTATATTTTCCTAAGAACCCTCCGGGACCGTCAAATCACGTGTCCGGGTCCGTTTACCAAAAACATTGACCGAAGTCAACTTTATTCAAATTTCTAGCACAAAAATTATGATTTTTATCAATTTTTCACATAAAGGTTTCCCGGCTACACACCCAAGATGTGCACGGAAATTGAGGTGAGATAGAAGGAGGTTTTCACGACCTCGAAACATAGAATTAGCTAGAAATATACGGGATGGTTTTTTGGGTCATCACATCCCCCCTCTTAAACAAACGTTTGTCCTCGAACGTGCCAAGATTCACCTTGAACTCATCCAATCACAGATTGTACACTTCTAACACATACCCAAGGGTGATCCCACGTCACCCAAACCCTCATAAGCCCGATGATACAATCACAACCGCAATATAGCCTTCACATCACCACCGATAAGCCTCATACCTCTACTTCTCACCCTCTACTCATTTACAAAACACCTGATTCTAACGGCATTAGCCTCAATCACCTGCATCAACTCATGAATACACCCACAAGGCACGACCACACAACATAGTACGTCACACATAGGCTCATATAACACTTTTGATCAGAATAGTTGCCCGAAATCAACTCGACATTGGAAATCAGCCCACATCAAAAAGAACTTTTTTTCCAAACCCCATAACACTGATAATGATGCAATGAACACGAAGACTTCATTATTAGGCACCCTAAACACCGAGCCACAACTACCACTACCGAGAACACATCCCGCAAACTAAACTAAAGAAACACATAACGAAATGACTGAATATGAAAATAGAAACATATAAAGGAACTATCAAACAAGCCCATAGGCACAACTCTCTATCAATACTGACTTGCCAAAAGCAATGGAACAAGGAAGAAGCAAAGCAGATGAACAAACCATAAGAATTCCATCCTGATAAAAATTTCCACCGGGTACTCAGCCCGGTCTAAATATATCGAATCACAAATATCACGAGGACCTCATCCTCAACTCTGAATCTCACACCAAAAATATATCACACCAATTCAAATTCCTTCACTAGTTCATCTCAGCTGATAAAATAATAGCGCTAACTGAACTCGCATCTCAATGGAGTATCAAATCACCACTCATAAGCAAAATATTTAGGAAAATCACATAAAGCTTACCACGAAGAACAACAAGGACTCACTGCCAGTTTCACTACTATCAGGAATGCATAAAACAACGATAGACACGGGCTACTACTCGTAGAATCTCTCAACATGAGAAAACACAAAATGGAATGCAAAACATGAAACTCACCCAGAAGTGAAAAACCAAATAAGGGAACTCATCCCGACCAGCAGAACTATAATGAAATACAATTGGTGCTCCTTTGTAACACATCAAAATATATCTGTGTGATAATATATGGCACATCGGCCTCCGGCCTACTATATGCAACACATCGACGGGTCAGACCTCCCCCTCTTAGGCGCCCTCTACTCACCTGGATACCCTGCTACTACACACCAACCTGAATCCTGGGACAATCTCTCATCCTGTGGCTAACATCCTCACACTGAAAACAATCTCGCTGGCGATATGGCTGTGGAAAACACACAATACGAATCCTTTGAGACCCATGATTACCTGAAATCCCATGCGAAGCTGGTAATGCAAACTGAACCGGTTGACCCACAAAACTTTTACCATGTCGTACCATGCCTCTATAATACGGACCAGTAGGTTCCTCCGATATACGAGGCCTTGTTGCCTCCCTGAACTCTCTCCCTGATCTCGTCTGTCCTCTCACTCCCGATCTCACATGCTCTCTAACCGACGAGCGATTCCCCCACTACCTGCTAAAATGAGGCATCCTACTCTAACTCTCGAGTCCCTCTGAACCGAATATCATGTCTGAATCTCTCGAAAAACTGAAGCAACTAAACGAGGTGTATGTCTGGCCAACTCATTAAATCTAACGGCATGCTCCATTACTGACACAACACCCTGACGCAACTGCTCAAACTCCGCGCGCCGAATGTCTCGGAGGATCTGGAGTGCAAACTCCCTCAAAAGTATCTCTGAAACCTGAATCCACGCAAGTGAAGCTAACTCGGCCATGTTACCCCCAACTCATATGCTGCCACCACTGATCAACCCACTACTCTGAACCTGAGACATGACAAAAGCAAACCCGCTCGCCTCCACAATACCCGAAGCACGAAGAATATAGTGACACTCCTCCAGGAAACCCTGGGCACCATCTACCGCCAATCCACTAAAAGATAGAAGGGTGATACTTTCTGTACCTCTCGAGTCCAAGGTATTCTTCCTCCGAGGCTACTGTCCTAACCACGGGCTGAACTGAAACCACATGTCGTGCTGCCATAACAACTGGAACCTGACCAATATGATCTCGCTAATCTAGAATGTAGACGGTGGGAGTCTGAAACCCTCCCCTAATATGTGAAGCAACTGGTGCACTAGAATCAATCCTGCCTAAGTCAATGTACCACTTATACTCAAAACTGCGCTCAGGTCTCCTGAAGTCCGAGGTAGCAACAGGCGCCCCCAGTACCTGTCCCCCAACTAGAACTACTGGCGACTCATCAACGATTGCTCTGGTAGGCATCTTAACTGTGGCTCGTGCTCCTCGTTGGCCTCTGTCTCTGACCATTATGAAGTTCGCTTTGGGGTGAAATCATCAGGAGCCGCAACTCGTGTCCTCACCATCAGTGAGAGAAAGGAACAAAAATTTCAAATTTCAAGATCAATGAACTCGCACGACAGGAATGAAGGAAGTTAAATTGTCCTAATAGTTCTGTCGCCTATGAATATAAGTACAGACGTATCCGTACCGATCCGCAAGACTCTACTAAACTCTCTTATGACTCGTAGCACCTATGAACCTAGAGGTCTGATACCAACTTGTCACAACCCAGTTTCCCTACGTTGGGTACCGTGATAACACCTAGTCTTAGGGACTAGGTAAGCCTAGAAGTTACTGAATAACAACAATAAATAAAAGAAACTAACAATATTGATACAGAATCTCAACAGAGTGTACAAACTTCCCCAAAACTGGTAGTACAAGTCATAAGCTCTACGAATCTTCTACAACTTCTAAGTACAACTGTTTGAAAATAGATACAACAGTGTATGAATAATAAATACAAAGAAGGCGACTCTGATGCTTGCGAACTCAGAAGCGGGTTACCTTGAGTCTCCACGGTAATCATCCACACAACTACTACAATATATTCCTGGATCTGCACGCAAAAATGTGCACAAGTGTAGTATGATCACACCACAGCGGTGCCCAGTAAGTATCAAGACTAACCTCGGTAGAGTAGTGACGAGGAATAGTCAAGACACCACTGGTCTACAAAATAAATAACATGAATATAGAAATGACCGAACGTTACATCTATTTAAGAATTCACGGAATAATTTACAACAATGACAATATAAAGCGGAAGGAAATTACAGAAATCAATCACGAAACAACACCAAAAACCCCACAGAAAGATGGACAACAAAAACAAGACGAATCAAAAAGAAACACAATACAATAGAGAACACCAATAACTCAACTCCACGTCGGTTTTTTCACATCGGGCCTTAGACATTAAAATCCATAACTGGTAGAAATCTTTAAACAACAGTTCATATGAAAAACTTTTGCAAATAAAATTATTTTAGTATGGAAGAGTTCCTTTGAAAATATACTTTCTCCAAAAGTAGATATAAGTATATTTAATAGAGAGAATTACGTAAAACATAATTTCTTTCAAAATACGAAGCTTCCCAAATATGCTTTCCCAATAAATGACTTCCAAATCTCATTTTAGGCAAGACTAGTGCTTTTCAAATATACCCTCGGTGTAAAAGTCATTCAAACATAATCTTTTCAAAACCATTATATTTTTAATAAAAATCCCTTTATTAAAATCTCCTCAACATTTATCCACAGGAACTCAGTCCGTAACTCAGAAATTACCATGCAGTACAGGAGGAATATCAAATCTTGCCAATAAATGCAGTGAAAGATCGGTAGGAATATCAAAATTTAGAACAACGGAATAAAATGCAAAGACAAGTGCACGACATCACCTTTCGTGCTTTACTATCATCCTCACCAAAAGAAGTGCAGTAACTAGCAAACAAGAACAACGGAAATAATAATGCATAAGCACTCGGCACGGAATGTCCCCTCGTGCATAACCTCACAAACACTCAGCACGGAATGTCCCCTCGTGCATAACTGATGCGTGGCTAGAATTCATAGTTTTAAGCATTATATACCTTACATTTTATGTGCTTTTGTGATAAAAAAATACACGTTATAATGTGCATAATGGAGTCTATTTCATGTGTATGTGAATTGGAGATGGAAGCCGAGCTAAATGGGTGCATAAACGTCAAAAATACGCTCAAGAGTCGAAAAGGAATGACCCGGGCAATACCCTGGCGTTTGGCCCCTAAAGCCAGGCATGCCCAGGCGTTAAGGGGGCGTTTGGACCTTAAGGCCAGGGTGAACCTGGCGTTAGCCAGGCGTTAGGCCCCTAACGCCAGTCCTACCAAAGCGTTAAGGGGGCGTTTGAGGCTGAACGCCTGGGTTCCTGGTCCAGTCAACTCCGAGTTTTAAAGGTTTTTAAGTGTTTCCCGGTTGGAAGAGAAGTCTCCTACACATTTAGGGTTTACCGCAAACATATAAATAGACCCAAACACACAACTTGGAGGGGGGGGGATGCCATTTTTGGAGAGAATATACACACAAGATCATTCAAGAAGAAAAGAATTATCAGTTTTCTTCATCTTAATCTAGTATTTTCCATTGATGCAAAAACTTATGCAATTGTTTAATTCTAGTATGAGTGGATAAACACCCATTGTTCTGGGGTTGTGGTTTAGCCATGGATATTGTTATTCGATATTAACTTAACCTTGATTTTAATTTGCTAAATATATGGTTCTTTCTTCAATTCTCTGTTTAATTGCTTAATTGTTTGGCCAGAAATTTGGTTCTATATACTATCTATGTTACGCTTGGGAAAGCCGTATATAGATTAGAGAAGAATTGAAGAGAGCGCGATCTTAACCCTTCAGGGAGCGTATTTGTGGTTAGGATAGGAATATACCTAGTCACCGTGCTTAATTAAACATCAAAATCTTAGTGCGTTCTAATAGATTAATTTCATAGGAATATAAGCGTTAATCTATTGAAAATAGGCGAGTAGTACTTCGGGAGAAGGCTGCGAGAGTAATTGTCGATTAATTAGCAACCATGAGTGAATTATAGGGAAGGGAGAGTTAATTAGAATGCAATATGAATGGTGAATTGATCACAACCCTGGAATATTTTTCTCTATTGAATATACAACAATATTCTCGTTACTTGATAATTAGTTCATATAATCATAGAATAAATTAGTTATATTCTTGGATTTTGTTTTGGCTCGATTAAATAGCAATTAGAGTGACTGAATAAGTAGTTTACACAAGTCCCTGTTGGTTCGACATTCGATGTTACATTATATTACTTGCTACGACCACGTATACTTGCGTGTGCGGTTTGGGACCAACAAGTTTTTGGTGCCGTTTCCGGGGGACTTGAATATATACTACTTTTTAGTTACTTGCTTTAATTGTTTATTTCATTGAGTCTAATGTCACGTGATTTTTGCTCTAATCTCAGGAACTTTGAGTGAATGCGTAGGGTCAGAAGCCATGATAGACTTGACGGCTTTGACCCCGAACTTGAGAGATCATTTCACAGGAGATTGCGAGAAGCAAGAGATACAGACAATCTTCAGGACTTCATCCGATTTCCTGTGAACATGGTAGAGGAACAACACATGGCGATTCAGGAGGTGGAAATGCCAAGCATTGCTAATGTCACCTCCAGCATCGTGAAGCCCAGAATCACTGGGCACTTTGAGCTGAAACATAGCATGATCCAACTACTTCATGCAAACGGGTAGTTTTTGGGTCTTCCACATGAGGATCCACAGCATCACATCTTGAACTTCTTGGATATTGGTGATAATCACTAACGAGGTCACGCCATATTATGTGAGGCTCACGCTTTTCCCATTCTCTATATTGGGCGTAGCAAAGCGATGACTGAAGGCAGAACCAGCTAATTCCATCACAACATGGAACGATCTGGCGAGAAAATATCTGGCAAGGTTTTTCCCTTCAGGAAAGACCACAAAGATCAGGAGTGAGATAGTCTCCTTTAGGCAAAAAATAGGTGAATCGTTATATTCAGCATGAGAAAGGTTCAAGGGGCTACTCAGAGACTATCCTCAGCACAATCAGATAAAAGAGGTGTTAGTACACACTTTCATTGAGGGGCTTCGTCCGCAAACAAAAATTGTGGTAGATGCAGTAGATGGAGGTGTTGGAGAAGAAATATGATGAAATATTTGCATTACTGAATAAATTCTCCAAAAGCAATCCAGACTGGCAAGGTGAGATGGGGAGAAATATGGTTCAGAAATCACCAGGGGTTCTTGAACTAGATGTGGTTTCAGCATTATCAGCCCAGATTTCCACATTGACTAACCAAGTCAATCAGATGAACCTGATCATTAACAAGCAACAATCTCAACCAGTGCAACATACCCAACCAGTGCAACAGATTCAGGTATTTTGTGAAGTCTATGGAGAGGGTCATTCAAGTGAATTATGTCTGCTTTGTCGGTAACGCTAATAGGGGACAAGCAAATAAATATGGAAACACCTATAACCCTAACTGGAGAAACCACCCAAACTTCTCTTGGGGTGGAAATCAGAGCACTCAATATAATTACAGGCATCCAGCACCTCAATAGCAGTACAAACCACCTCAGGCTGAACCATCAGCAAGCCTTGAGGATATTATGAAGAGAATGATGAATGACCAAATTGCTTTCAATCAGAAAATAAGGGCTAATCACCAAGCCCAGACTGTAGCCATGAGAAACTTAGAACGTCAAGTGGGGCAACTCACCAGTTCTCAAAATACCCGACCAACGGGGGCTCTACCAAGTGACACTGAAGCTAATCATAAAGCACCTATTAATGCTATATCATTTAGAAATGGCAAGCGATTGGAGACAGTCCAGCCCAGTCAGAGAAAGCAGGTAAATGTTGATGAGAGACCAACCACTATTGAACCAACTTCAGACAACCCGAAAGAATAAGATAAGCCAGCAAAGGAGGCGAGTGCTGAACAACCTCCACCATTTGTTGCAAGTCCACCCCCTCCATTCCCTCTAAGGTTGAAAAAGGTGAAAGATAATGCAGCATACAAAAAGTTCCTTGATCTCTTGAAGCAGTTACAAATCAATATTCCACTGGTAGACATTCTGCAGGAGGTACCCAAATATGCTAAGTATATCAAGGACACTGTGGCAAATAAACAAAGGCTGACTGAGTTCGAAACAGTGGCACTCACTGAGGAAGTTAGCTCAAGAATTCAAAGCAAGCTACCTCAGAAATTAAAAGATCCGGGTAGCTTTACTATCCAAATCTCAATTGGTAAGCATGCAGTCGGGTGAGCTCCGTACGATCTTGGGGCAAGTATTAATTTGATGCCACTATCTGTGTTCAAGAAGTTGGGATTGGGTGAACCACGCCCAACAACAGTGATTTTACAATTGGCTGACCGCTCCCTAGCCCATCCTGAGGGAGTAATTGAAGATGTGCTGGTTCAGGCGGGATCATTCATATTCCTAGCTGATTTTATTATCTTGGACTATGAGCTTGATTTGGAAGTCCCAATTATTTTGGGGCGTCCATTCCTAGCTACAGTCCGAGCTATTATCGATGTGTGTGAAGGGAAGATGACAATGCGCGTTGGTGATCGAGTGGAGGTGTTTAATGTTTATAAGGCATCCAAGTTACCTGTCCACTATGAAGAACTATCCATGATTTCTGTATTGGAAAGCAAATCGGAGTCCATGGTTCCCTACATGAATCCTATTGACCCTCTTGATCGGGTGTTGGTTGGGGATACAGAAGACTGTGAGGATGAATTAAGGGAAGATATTTAGAAAATTCTTGAGGTGTCCTGCAGTTACCTCCACAGGCTAGGAAAATTTGAAGAGTTGAATAAGCCTGTTACTCTAACCCTTCCTAAGCCATCTATTGAAAAGGCTCCAAAGCTGGAACTCAAACCTCTTCCAGCACATTTACGCTATGCCTATATGGGGAACTCTGAAACATTTCCCGTGATCATCTCATCCAGCCTGACCAATACACAAGAACAGAAATTGCTTAGGGTACTTCGTGAGCACAAAAAGGCGATTGGGTGGACCATCGCAGATATTAAAGGTATCAGTCCATCGTTTTGCATGCATAAAATATTTTTGGAAGACGGAATTCGCCCGAGTGTTGAGCAACAAAGGAGGCTGAATCCCATTATAAAAGAAATAGTGAAGAAAGAAGTCATAAAATTGTTGGATGCAGGCATCATCTTTCCTATTTCTGACAGTAATTGGGTGAGCCCAGTAAAAATGTGTACCCTAAAAGGGAGGAATGATCGTGACTGAGAATGAGAAAAATGAGCTAATTCATACCCGCACTATCACAGGTTGGAGAGTTTGCATAGATTATCGAAGGCTCAACAAAGCAACCCGCAAGGATCATTTTCCACTCCCATTCATTGATGAAATGCTGGACAGGTTAGCAGGGCATGAATATTATTTCTTTCTGGATGGGTATTCAGGTTACAATCAAATTTTTATATGCCCAGAAGATCAGAAGAAGACCACCTTCACTTGCCCTTATGGCACCTTCGCCTTCAAGGGAATGCCATTTTGTCTTTGCAATGCACCAGCCACCTTCTAGAGATGTATGACGGAGATTTTCACCGACATGGTGGAAAAATTCATAGAAGTGTTTATGGATGACTTCTCAGTCTTTGGGGCATCTTATGATGACTGTTTGAAAAACCTAAGCATGGTGTTGGCCCGTTGTGAAGAAACGAATTTGGTGTTAAATTGGAAGAGGTGTCACTTCATGGTGCAATAAGGCATTGTCTTGGGTCATAGAATATCTAAAAGTGGCATCGAAGTTGATAAGGAAAAAGTGGAGGCAGTTGAGAAACTACCTCCACCAAATTCAGTGAAGGGTGTCCGGAGTTTCTTGGGACACGCAGGATTTTATAGGCGCTTTATTAAAGATTTCTCTAAAATTGCTACTCCATTGTGCAGGTTGCTGGAAAAAGATATCAAGTTTAATTTTGATGCAATCTTCCTGAAGGCATTTGAGGAGCACAAGAAGAAATTGGTAACTGTCCCCGTAATTGTTGAACTTGATTGGTCACTACCATTTGAACTTATGTGTGATGCAAGTGACCATGCAATTCGGGCAGTGATAGGGCAAAGGAAAGACAAGGTGTTTCATTCCATCTACTATGCGAGTAAGACCCTCGATGATGCACAACAGAATTACACCACCACTAAAAAGGAGTTGTTAGCTGTGGTGTGGGCCTTTGAAATATTCCGGGCATACTTGGTGGGCACAAAAGTTATTGTCCACACATATCACACAACAATCAGGTATTTATTTACAAAGAAGGAGTCTAAAGCTAGATTGATGCGCTGGGTTTTATTGTTGCAGGAATTTGATGTGGAAATAAGAGACCGAAAGGGCACTGATAACCAAGTAGCTGACCGCCTGTCAAGGCTAGAAAATCATGATCATGTTGAGGAGGGTGGAGATATTAAAGAAGTCTTTCCTGATGAGAAACTTTTTGATATAACCCAAGACCCTCCTTCGTGGTATGCCGATTATGTGCATTATTTGGTGAATGGAGTACTTCCCCCGGAAATAAAATCTGAAGCAAGGAAAAGGTTCTAATGCGATGTGAGATTTTACTACTGGGATGAGCCCTACCTGTACAAAGAATGTGGTGATCAGTTAATGAGGAAATGCATTCCTGATGTAGAAATAGAACGGGTGTTGTACGATTGTCATGCATCACCATATGGAGGTCATCATGGTGGCGATCGAACGGCAGCAAAAGTGCTACAATCTGGGTTCTTTTGGCCAACACTATTCAAAGATTCCCACTCATTTGTTAAAAAGTGTGACCAATGCCAGAGAACAAGAACGATAACAAGGAAACATGAGATGCCTTTGAATAATATCTTGGAGGTAGAGATTTTTGATGTATGGGGGATAGATTTTATGGGTCCATTCCCATCATACAGGGGACATAAATACATTTTTCTAGCAGTTGACTACGTGTCGAACTGAGGGGAGGCAATTGCATTGCCGACGAATGATGCCATGGTTGTCACTGCGTTTGTGAAGAAGAATATATTCTCCAGATTTGGGATTCCATGAGCCTTGATTAGTGATGAAGGAACCCATTTTTGCAATCGGTTGTTGAATAACCTTTTAGCTAAATATGGGGTCCTTCATCGAGTTGCAACAGCATATCACTCTCAAACAAGTGGACAAGCAGAGGTATCCAATAGAGAAATCAAGCAAATACTAGAGAAAACACTGAGTGTGAACAGGAAAGATTGGGATGCTAAGTTAGATGACGCTTTATGGGCATACAAAACAGCATACAAGACACCAATTAGGGCATCACCGTACAAGCTGGTCTATGGGAAGGCTTGTCACCTGCCCGTAGAGCTTGAACACAAGGCGTATTGGGCCATCAAGAAGTTAAACATGAACCTTGAAGCCGCGGGTGAGAAAAGAATGTTGCAGTTGGATGAATTGGATGAGTTCAGGTTGCACTCATACAAAAATGTCAAACTTTACAAAGAAAAGACCAAGAGATGGCATGGAAAACATATACATCCGCGTCATTTTGAGCTGGGCCAACATGTACTATTATTCAATTTTAGGCTTAGACTGTTTCCTGGAAAGCTGAAATCGAGATGGTCAGGCCCGTTTGAAATAGTGAGAGTCACTCCATATGGTTCACTGCGAGCTATACATGGCGAAAGAACATTTTTAGTGAATGGGCATAGAGTCAAGCATTATTGGGTTGGTACCATAAATCGTGAGAAGACCAAAGTCGTGCTCGCTGATGAATTAGGCGAGGTTATGCGTCGTGCCGCGATGTTAAATCAGGCGCTTCATAAGAGGCAACCTATTGACTTGTTGTAATCGTCGTGCCACAACATTAACTAAGGCGCTTATTGGGAGGCAACCCAATACTTAGTTAAATCTTAACATAGCTTGAAGAATTTCATATAATTATAGGTACTAACGATCTTGCGAGTGCATTAAAGTGAAAGGAGCACTGTTCGTGCATGACGGAAGGTGAGACGAAGGCCAGGGGGTACCTGGCGTTTCGGCCCTAACGCCTGGCAAACACCAGGGCAGGCTGGGCGTTTCAGCCCTAACGCCTCGGAAACGCCAGGGCAGGCTGGGCATTTCAGCCCTAACTCCTGGCTAACGCCAGGGTAGGCTGGGCGTTTGGGATCCAACGCCTGGCTAACGCCAGTGGGTCCAGGATTTAAGACTAAAATGCACGCCTAACGCCAGGTAAGTATCTTCTTCTAATTTTTTCATCTCCCATATCCCTCTTAAGCAAGAGTTTGCTCCCAAGAACACAAACAACGAATTGCTCTCACACTCACACTACAACACATAGATTACACACACATCTACACACCCACATCAACTCTACACCCACAGCACACACATCTGCACACCCACAACACACACAAGTCTGCACAGGCTCAATTTCGGAGCTAATCTCATCAAATTAACACTCATCAATCGTTGAGGTATGATTTTATCCCTATTCTGTGTAAATTCGACTTGGGTGTTACAATTATATATGGTGTAACCATGATTCATGGTGGTTCCTTATGGGTTTATGAATTTCATGGTCATATGATATGATGTTTTGCATCCCAATCCCCGAAACCCTCTAGGAATGGGCTGCATTTGTTAAACTAAGTGGTATTATGGAACCCCACCCAGATGTGGGTACATGAGGCAGTCCCTCAATTCCATAAGAGCTCTCATGGCATTGTGCACGCCAAGTGCTCGATATAATGCCTCAATGGAAATACATATCCCATTTGGAGCCCGAGTCTCCGGGAAATATCCCACTAGTATCATGCATTTTCAATTCCATGAAATGTTAAGTGTGAAGAGGCTCACGAGAAATCCTTTGGGTCAATTATTCATTAACGTACCAAGGTGAAGTCTGAGTAACCTTTGGAAAGCTTTTGTACATAATTTTTGACACCCACTAACTACTGATCATATGTGTAGGAAAAAAAATGCTACCCAGAGGATCCACTGGCAAGGGGAAGGCCACGTCGTCGGCCCCAGCTAAAAGCAAAGCAAATCCCCCACAACCCCAAATGAAAAGAAAAGGAGGGGATGCTACTTCCAGTATGACTGGTGAGGAAGAAGTAGTTGTTGTCGCTTCTATGAGACATCGACCCACTGGTAAAAGGGAATATGGTCTCAACAGCATACCAGTGCAATCCAGGAAATGGTATGCACGCTGCAAACCCAAGCATGTTCACCCTGAAGGGGCCATTAAGGAAGGGAGTCTAAGATCAAAATTCCCAGCGATTTGGCGGAGCATCCATGAGTTGGGGCTGGGATATGTGTTCAGACACAATGGTGACATCAACCTCAACTTAGTCCGAGAATTCTACGTAGGGTTTGACCGTAAGGAAAAGAATGGATTAGTGCCAATTCGTGGGCACTTGGTAGATTTTTCGGCCAAGGACATTTGTGACTTTCTAGGTGCACCAAATTTTCCGGTGGAGCCTCTAGAGCAATTCATCCCCCAACCCAACTATAGAGAGGTGAGGCACACACTTTGTGGGGTTGTTTCCATAGCTGCTTGAATTTGGGATAGAGCCACAAATTGCTATAAAAGATTTCCAAAGAAGAAAATGAAGGCTAAGACCAGGTGTGGCTTAAAGTGATTAATGCACGGATACTACCATGACACCTTAATCAGCCGAGAGAGGATTTGTGTGCTCTACTTCCTCATGACGGGGCAGAGGGTAAATGTGAGTCAACTTATGTACTATCAAATGGGGTTGGTGCGTTCGAGCAATAGAATTGATCGAATACCATTCCCAAATTTCATAACTCAGTTACTGCTAAATGAGAATGTAGCGGTTGAGCCCAACTTTGACCATACCATTGATCAATCCAACGAGAGATTGACATCTCTGGCCTAAGACTGAAGGAAGAGCCCTCCCTGACCAGTGCAGAGCGCAATGTGCGGGATGACAGCTTCATGGCCCATCTTTATGGGATGATGGATTTGCAGTTGCGAATAGGAGGTCGGCCGACGTTAGTTGATGAGAGAGTTGAATTGGATCACAGGTACCCGCTAAATGCTCATGCATTGCAAATGATTGGAGAAGGTGAGGGATACAGGCTGCCTGATGATGAGGATATCAACACTCCTGACGACTTTGATGCATAGCCAATGTGCTCGAATGAGGAAGATGATGACGAAGATGAGCATGAGGAGGAGTGGAGAGCGTCAGATGATGACGACGCTGAAAGATCAGGGAGTTTCTTGTACCTTGCTTCTATTACTTCTTTTGTCTCTATATAATGCACTGGGTACAGTGCATGGATTAAGTGTGGGGTGTGTATGTTGTATTTTGTTGTACTTACGAAGTGTGGAA
>MDKI01208059.1:0-61468 GCA_005239505.1 Nicotiana paniculata
ATAAGTTCCCAACTCCGCTCGAAAAGTTGACCAAAATGCCCTCGGGCCCACGTTCTCGGATTTCAAAATTCCTCGAAGATAAATTCTACCCATAGTTTTACTAACTCAATTATACAATTTACTCTAATTTCATGCTCAAATTGATGGTAAAAGTCCAAAATTCCAAATTCTAGGTCTTTCCCAAATATCCCAAATTTATACTAATTTTCCATGTCTAAATCCATGTAAGATCACATATTTAACTCAAAAATAGGAAGAAATCACTTCCCTAGTATTTCTTGGTGAAAATCCCTCCTTGAGCTCTCCAAAATTGTCCAAACCAAATGAAAGAAATGAGCCAAAACTCGTGTTTAAAACAATCTGCCCAGGCTTCATCGAGTTGTACATTGCGTTGTGCAGGTTGTACATCCTATTACAATTTTGCCTTGCTGTAGACCTTCTGTTAAAATGCCCATAACACCTTGTGGAAATATCCAAATGACAAACGGTTTGATGATTTAGAAACTAGACTCGAATATATTTAATATGATAGGTTTTACACCATATAACGCTTCATATATTCTGAGATATGAGCTTCTAAATTCGGATCCATGCATCAGAAAATTCTGTCAAAACTTCTTCACCAGCCATCTTCAATCGATCAAAACATTCTGATAACATGTCCAAATCATGAATGGTTTAACTTTAGGGAAACTAGAATACAAGGGCTACAACTTTTTTTTTTTGCAAATTTTCAGAATCCTTATATATTTCGAGATATAAACTTCCAAAATTAGCTCCGCGATTGCACTAGTTGCTGTCAAAACAGCTTTCTCCAGAAAATTTCAGCAACTCTTTGGTCCGAAATTCATTCCGTTAACCTTCCGAAATCTACCTGACGCCCTCGGGACCTTAACCAATTATACCAACATGTCCCAAAATATGATACGAACTCGCTCGAGGCCTCAAATCACATCAAACAACGTCCAAATCATGAATCGCACTCCAATTCAAGCTTTATGAACTTTGAAATTTCAAACTTCTACATCCAATGCCGAAACCTATCAAATCACGTACGATTGACCCCAAAGTTTGCATACAAGTCATATTCGACCTTGTGGACCTTATCCAATTTTCGGAATTGGAATCTGACCCCGATATCAAAAAGTCAAACTCTCGGTCAAACTTCTCAAAAACCTTCAAATTTCTATCTTTAGCCAAATGACTTCAAAATAGCATACGGACCTCCAAATTGACTTCTGATCGCGCTCCCAAATCGAGAATTACCATACGGAGCTATTCCCATATTCGAAATCCCAAACGGACATCAATAACACCAAAATGCACTTCAACCCAGACTTATGAAATTCCTTCTAAAATGTTAATTTCCACAATATACGCTGAAACGCTCCCGAGTTATCCAAAACCCAATCCGGACATACGCCCCAATTCGAAACTATCATACGAACCTGTTGGAACCTTTAGATCCTGATTCCGAGGTCGTTTACTCAAAATTCAAGTCTTAGTCGATTCTTCAAACTTAAGGCTTCTGAAATGAGAATTTTCTTTCCAATTTGACTCTGAACTTCCCGAAATTCAATTCCGACCACACCTTCAAGTCATAATACCTAAAACAAAGTTGCTCATGACTTCAAACCTCTGAACGACGCGCTAGAGCTCAAGACGACCGGTCGGGTCGTTACAGTTCTACCTTTTATTGTGAAGTTAATAGGAACAAAGAACCAGGGGATGCATACCTGAAGGAGATAAAGGATATGTTAAAGTGCCTTCTGGATCAAAATAATGAGAAACAATTGTAGCTAAAAAGGCAAGAGGAAACTATTTGCAAGTTGGAGGCTCAATTGAGTCAAGTGGTTGGGGCTTTTAATGCTCAACAAGCAAATATTGTGGGTAGTAGCCAAAAGAAGCTTGTATTAGATGCAAAACTTGAGGTGCTAAGGGAGGAGGTCAGAGTAGAACACCAACAATCAATCGAACTAGATTTTGAGGATGTCGATGTCGTGGAAGAGATACTAGAGTCAACCAAGGATATTGAGGATACATATTTAGTTGACTCTAGTGTCATTAGTGTTAAGGGTGTTGAAAATCCCAATGGTTATGTAGTTGAGCACATTGGTCCACACTCCAAGCACTTTTCCACAATGTGTATGGATGATGATATGGAAATAGAATTGTCCGAGCCACTTGATGAGTCAAGGATTAAGGAACAAGATGCCTACATTCTGGAATTCTTCGATCCATAAAGTCCGGAATACACATCTCATCCAAAGGCCAAGAAGTGCAGAATACAACATTATTTTATTGGGCCAGTCAGATTCGTTCTACCACCCCAGGAGCATGATCACATAGCAGAATCAAAACTTGGGGTCCAATTCATATGTTCAAAGTGGAGGCAAAAAGAGATTCGCGTCGTGTCGTGACGTTAAATTAAGCGTTTGTTG
The DNA here is from genome assembly GCA_005239505.1 of Nicotiana paniculata. Taxonomy (NCBI): domain Eukaryota; kingdom Viridiplantae; phylum Streptophyta; class Magnoliopsida; order Solanales; family Solanaceae; genus Nicotiana; species Nicotiana paniculata. The sequence goes on from MDKI01208059.1 coordinate 2,442, forward strand.
GGAGGCAACCCAACTTTACCGCTTTTATTTATATTTTTTTATTTTTTTTAATTGTATTATTTTTGTAGTGTCGATTTTTTTATTTTTTTTTAGGAGCATGGAATGCAAAGCCATTGGAAGGATGCAATAGAAAACCAGATAGTTGGAACTAATTGTGAGGTACCCGCACGAAGGACCAGGCCGGGGAGAAGTCTGAGTAACCCATGAGATGCTAGTGCTTCGGCCTTTGGCCTACCAGGGAGTTTCTTTTACCCTCTTATTATTTATGTTATGCATTGGGGACAATGCATAATTTTAAGTGTGGGGTGAGGAGATTATCTGGGTGACTTTCCATGCTAATTTAGTTGTGTTAGTTTAATTGAATAATTTTTTTTTTTTACAAAATAGAAAAGATTGGACTTTTCCTGACGATGGATCTATTAGACATTTCGCTTGATGGATTTAAGTCTAAAGAAGAAAAAAACAAAAAAAATTCTTTTGTTAGGTAGTGTAGGAATTCCCCATGGGTTTTTCTTTGTGCCGCGGTTCTTTTCAAAAGATTTTGTTTGAACCGGGTGTATTTGATTTTATTTAATTTTTTAGGAAGAGGATACATTGGGTTGTGTTTTGAATTGAAGCAATAACTATTGATTTTGTTATGCCTTGATAATAGTGAGTACTTTGGTTGTGACGCTTAGGCTCAATTTTTGACGCTTGTATAAGTACCTTAAATTGTATGATTTTAAATTTGCTTAACTGTTTTGACTAGAGTATCTTGATGAATCCAATCTTGAGTGAGTTAAGCGCCATATGTGTGTGAGATTTGTGTGTTATTCTGTGCATTGCATTTGATGCCTAGAACTTGCCCTGTGTGTTTGCAAAGCGAAATAGTAGTTTTGTTCAGTCTTGGAAGTGATATAGGAATTTCTTTGTTGAGCCAGATATGTATATTTTACCCGCCTAATTGTTATGTATCGTAATTAACCCCTTTGAGCCTGTAATCCTGTTTCTTTGGAAACCATATTACAAGCCTTACCCATTTGTTTGAATTAATCATCTATGTGAACCCTCTAACCTCTCATGAGCACTTGAAGTGTTATGAACTGTGTAAAAGTTAAAGTGTGGGGTGGTTGGTTTGGCTTTTGAGTGGAACTAATGAAATAAGGAGAAAGGTGCACTGTTTTGAAAAAGTAAGTGCCACTTAAATAAAATAAAAAAATAAAAAAAAAAGGAAAGAAAGAAAAGAAAAAAAAAGTTGTATTGTTGTGAAAAAACAATATCCTTGATAAGTGGTGGCTCTTGAAGTAATTGTTCTTAAAGAAGTATAGTGTAAAATACATTGATGTGAAGGCGGGTTTGGTTTGACATAAGTATGGGGTTTGAATGTTAAAGTATATGTATTAAAGTGCTTAGGAAGGTGTAGTCACTCTTATATCTAAATGAATCCTACCCGTCCCGCAGCCTACATTACAACCAAATAAAGTCCTACTTGATCCTAGACTGAATGAGATCAATTAGTAGAGTAGTACACTACAGGCAAGCCTATGTTGCATCTTTTGTGTCACATGAATATTATTTTTGAGAGTGAGTGAATTCTTTCAATCTTGAGTTCCTAAGTGTTCTTAAATTTTATTGTGTGGAACTACTCTCTTTTGTTGTGTGAGGGCACTTGATTCATGAAGGAAAGATAATGTCAGTGACCTCTATGTTAGAGTAAATGGGTGAGTTTTTTGAATAATGTGTGATACTTGTGAGTCAATGTAACGACCCGACGGGTCGTTCCGTGAGATTTACCCTGTTTCCCCTATTTCTGTATTTGTTATATATCACTATCCTGTTTTTGATGTGTTGGGTCAGTTGGTTTGGGTCCGAGTGGTTATGATGAGAGTTTAGGTATTTAGCCTTTTAAAGTAGCCTAATAGTTGAGGAAGTCAACTGAGGGTTGACTTATTGGTAAACAACCTCGGAATGCGGATTTTATGGCTCGGATAGCTTCGTTAGGTAATTTGGGACTTAGGAGTGCGTTCAGAATAATTTTGTGATGTCCGGTGTAGAATTAGGCTTTAATTGGCGAAAGTTAGTTTGGGTGATTTCCGGTCGGCAGTGGAAAATAGGTTATCGGGGTCAGAATGGAATTCCATAAGAGCAGTTTCGTAATGTCATTTTGGATATGTCTGCAAAATTTCAGGTCAATCGGAGGTGTTTTGGTTGGTTTCGGCGTAGTTGGCGAAATTTAGAAGTTTCAAGTTCTTAGGCTTGAATTTGATGTAAATTTGGTGTTTTCGTGTTGTTTTTGGTGTTTCGAAGGCTCGAATGAGTTTGAATAATGCTATGGGTGTGTTGGTATGTTTGGTTGGGGCCCCGAGGGGCTCGAGATTGATTTCGGATAGTTGACGGGAAGTTTGGAGTGATTTTTGGTAATTTGCAGGTTGCTGGTTGCTGGTGTTTTTGCACCTGTAGAAGGGGAGCCGTAGGTGCAGTTCCGCAGGAGCGGACTGGGCTCCACAGGTGCGAGATTTGGCTGAGTAGGGAGAGGTCCGCAGCTGCGAGGAATTTGTCGCACCTGCGATGCCGCAAGTGCGGAGAAATGGTCGCAGGTGCGGGATTGGCCCGTTAAGTGAGTTTTCGCAGGTGCGGCCAATTGTCCGCAGGAGCGGATATGACTAGGCAGAAACAGTATAAAAAGTACCCTCCGCGAAATTTCTTATTTTTCCTTCAATTTGCATGCGGGAGGAGTCCATTGAAGGCGATTTAGAGAGAGAAATTCAAGATTCTTCAGCAAAGGTAAGTTATTTGGTTGCAAATCTCGTTACTATGCTATTTTGTTAGGATTAGGCTTGAAAATTTAAGGGTTTGAGTAGGAAAAGGTTTGGAAGAAGGGGGTGGAGAATTGGAAATTCTTTTGAGGTTTTGGATAGGCAATTGTGGTCCGATTTTAGTGTTTATTGGTATGTATAGAATCGTGGGAGGACGAAGTTTCTAGTGATGTAAAAATTATCGAATTTCGAGATGTAGGCCCGGGGCTCGGGTTTGGCCGAATTTCGAGATTTTTGATTAAATTTATAATTTTCGATTGAGTTGTGTTCCTTGAGTATATATATTGATAATGTTAACTGGTTTTGGCTAGATTCGGAGCAATCGGGAGCCAATTTGAGGGGCAAAGGCATAGAGGACTAGTGTTGTGGCCCGGTAGAGGTAAGTAATGGTCTTAAATCTTGTCCTGAGGGTATGGAACCCCGAACTGCACTATTTTCTCACTGAATTTGGAATGGCGCACATGTCGGATGACGAATATGTGGCGCGTACTGATTTTTGGATTGGACTAGGTCCTCTCCGCGGCGACTAATGAGTTGCATATTTACTCAAATTATTATGTTAAATTATGTTCTAAAGATATGTTAAATATTTGGGCTATAAGCCGTGTTTGGGGCCTCGTGCCGATCTGTTTAGACCCTTTGAGGGTGTTTTACTGATGTTTTCCTCACTGCCTGTTGATAATTTTACTCAGCATCATTGTGCATACTGTTTTATTTGAAACTCAGCCTGATTTACACTACATGAGCATTTAAAATTATGTTTTCGGGTCGAGTACCCTGTTTTACTACTTCGCCCGAGGGGCTTTTCGAGTGGTTCCACCGAGTGTGGCCGAGGGCCAAGAGTGATGGTGAGGTGATGAGTGATATTAGCGATTGGGCTGAAGGAGCCCCTCCGGAGTCTGTCCACACACCACAGCGAGCGCTACGAGTGCGAGTGACGAGTGATTGGGAGGCTTGAGTGACTGTGAGGTGCTGAGTGATTGTGAGGTGCTGAGGGATTTTGAGGCATGCCCGAGGGGCTGATTATGAAACATGTTTTTTCCTGAGGGGCTATGATTTTTCTACATTCATTTTCATACCAAATCTTTCGTTTAAAGTTGTTAAAAATGTGCATTCTTTTAAGGACTTTTATGACGTTGATTTGTAAGGCATGATGATTTCGTATATCTATGTCATACTATTGGAAAGTAAGGTTCTGTATATTGTGACTTGATGGCATTGATTTTTATGTGTTTCCTTGCTACTTAGACTTGATTTATTTCCATTACTACTGAGTTGGCGTACTCACATTACTCCCTACACCCCTGTATGCAGATTCAGGAGCAGATATCGAGCATTAGCTTTTACATCATAGTGGAGCCGGATCGTGGGATATAGAGGTAGTTGTCCAGTGTCTGCAGCATCTCTGTCTTCCCTTCCTGTTGTAATTAGCTTTGATTCGGAATTTTGTATTACAATAGTTTATTTTGGATTATTTCACTAGATGCTCATGACATGTTGGCTCCGGGTTTTGGGGATGGCAGTACTGTATATAAATTGGCCTATTATATTCAGAAATTGTCTGTATATTTTTACGAAATGCTTGAAACATAAATGGGATTTTCAAAAGAAATTATGAACACGCGATAGTCGGCTAGCCTAATTCCACGATAGGTGCCATCACAGCCGGTTAGGATTTGGGGTCGTGACAGTTTGGTATCAGATCCCTAGGTTACATAGGACTCAACAGTCATGAGCAAGTTTAGTAGAGTCTTGCGGATCGGTACGGAGACGTCTGTAGTTATCTTCGAGAGGCTGCCAAACTTTTAGGGAATATTTCTATCTTTCTTGAACTGTTTCGTGCTGATCTGTTGATTCTTGAAATCTGAACTTACTTCGTTTCATTATCTCACAAATGGTGAGGATACGCCATACCGATCAGGGTGACCAGTCACCGGCTAGACCAGAGAGAGGTCGAGGCCGCGGTCGGGGCCGTTGTAGAGGTAGGGGGCCATCCCACGCAGCAGCCGGGGCAGTACCTCAGGATCCCCTATCGATCATGATTAGGTTCCCGCCAATGGTGTCCCAGCGGGACAGGCTCAGGCACCAGCAGTGCCTATGGTTATTCCGGGTCTTCAGGAGGCCCTATCTCAGATATTGTCAGTATGCACCGGTTTGGCTCAGGTCGTTGCCATGTCTTCTTCTGTCACTACAGCTCAGTCTAGGGGAGGCAATCGGACTCCAGCTGACCGGGCACCTGAGGAGGCAGCATAGGGTATTCAGGCACCGGGAGCAGCCCCAGCTCAGCCAGCTGCTCCGGTTCAGGATTATGTGGTCCCTACTATGCCTGAGGACGAGCAGCGTAGGTTGGAGAGATTAAGCAGACATCAGCCGCCGACTTTCAACGGTACAGAGGGCGAGGATGCCTAGGGATTTCCAGATAGGTGCCAGAGGATACTGTGCACCACGGGTATTTTGGAGACTAGTGGAGTCTCGTTTGTTACATTTCAGTTCGCGGGTGCTGCTTTTACCTGGTGGGAGTCTTTTGAGAGGCGTAGACCGGTTGGTTCAGCACCTCTTACCTGGAAGAAGTTCTCCACGATCTTTTTGGAGAAGTATGTTCCTCAGTCCCACAGAGAGGAGCAGCGTAGGCAGTTTGAGCAGTTGTGCCCGGGAGAGTTATCAGTCACTCAGTACGAGATGAGATTTTCCGAGTTGTCTTGGCATGCTTGTGAGATTATCCCTACTGATAGGGAGAGGGTGAGGAGGTTCGTAGATGGTCTTTCTTATCAGCTTCGGTTGTTTATGACTCGGGAGAGAGTATCGGGTGCTTCATTCGAGCAGGTTGTTGACATAGCTCGAGATATTGAGTTTGCTCGTCGCCAGGAGCGGGAGGAGAGGGAGGCCAAGAGGCCTCGTGGTTCGAGCAGTTCCAATGGTGCTCCCTTCGTGGGACAGTTTCAGCAGGTTAGGGGTCGTTCATTCAGGCCTCCTCAATCAGGCCGCCCAGCATATAGTGGTGCATCTTCGGGGCAGGGTCCCCGTGGTTCTCAGTCAGGCCGTACTTATTTTGGTGCCCTCCCAGCTTAGAGTACAGCTCGAGCACCTCTAGTTAAGGGTTCATCTATACATGAGTCTTCCAGTGGCCGTACAGGTGCTAGGAGTTTCTACCAGTCCCCGCCTCCAGCTCCAGGTAGTTGTTTTGAGTGTGGAGAGTTTGGGCACGGGTGGAGGCAATGTCCCTGCCATTCCAGTGGATCTTCTCAGCAGAGGGGCCAGTCTTCGACTTCAGCTCCAGTCACTTCACCATCCGCCCAGGCAGCCAGGGGTGTTGGTCAGTCATCCAGAGGCCGCCCTAGAGGGGGAGGTCGAGTAGGGGGAGGTCAGGCTCACATGTATGCATTTACAGCCAGGCCGGATGCTATGGCCTCAGATGTCGTTTCGTAGGTAATGTTTCAATCTATTATTGTGATGCCTTGGCTTTATTTAACCCTGGTTCCACATATTCCTATGTTTCTTCATATTTTGCCAGTTTTCTGGGCATGCCCCGTGAGTCTCTATTACCTCTGTTCATGTGTCGACTCCGGTGGGCGATACTGTTGTTGTGGACCGTGTGTATCGGCCGTGCACTATATCTATTGGGGGTCTGGAGACCCGAGTGGACCTACTGTTACTCAGAATGGTCGATTTTGACGTGATATTGGGCATGGATTGGTTATCTCCGTGCCATGTTGTTCTTTATTGTCACACTAAAACTGTGACCTTATCTATGATGGGGTGTCCGAGGGTTGAGTGGAGAGGTTCTTCCGAGTATATGCCTAGCAGGGTGAATTCTTACTTGAAGGCTCAGCGCATGGTTAAAAAGGGGTGTTTATCTTATTTGGCCTTTGTGAGGGATGTCGGTGGTGAGACTCCCGCTATTGATTCAGTTTCTGTGGTCCGTGATTTTCTGGATGTGTTTCCCACAGACCTGCCACCCATGCCACCTGACAGGGATATTGATTTTGGTTCTGACCTGGTGCCAAGCACTCAACCTATTTCTATTCCACCATATCGTATGGCACCAGCGGAGCTAAAGGAATTGAAGGAGCAGCTTCAGGAGCTCCTGGATAAGGGGTTCATTCGGCCTAAAGTTTCACCTTGGGGTGCACCGGTGTTGTTCGTGAAGAAGAAGGATGGGTCCATATGTATGTGTATTGACTATCGGCAGTTGAATAGGGTTACGGTGAAGAACCGGTATCCCTTGCCCCGCATTGATGATTTATTTGACCAGCTTCAGGGAGCCAGAGTATTTTCCAAGATTGATTTGAGATCTGGGTATCATCATTTGAGGATCCGGGATTCTGATATTTCGAAGACTGCTTTCAGGACCAGGTATGGTCATTATGAGTTCTTGGTTATGTCATTTGGGTTGACCAAGGCCTCAGCTGCATTCATGCAATTGATGAACAGCGTGTTTAAGTCTTATCTTGATTCTTTCGTCATTGTGTTCATTGATGACATCCTGGTTTATTCTCGTAGCCAGGAAGAGCATGCTCAGAAATTGAGAGTTGTGTTAAAGAAATTGAGGGAGGAGAAGCTTTATGCAAAATTCTCCAAGTGTGAGTTTTGGCTGCGATCGGTAACTTTCTTGGGGCACGTGGTGTCTAGTGAGGGGATTCAGGTTGATCCAAAGAAGATAGAGGCGGTGCAGAGTTGGCCCAGACCGTCCTCAGCTACAGAGATTAGGAGTTTCCTTGATTTGGCGGGATATTACCGTCGCTTTGTGGAGGGATTCTCTTCGATTGCTTCGCCTTTGACCAGATTGACCCAGAAGGGTGCTCTATTCAGATGGTCTGATGAGTGTGAGGAGAGCTTTCAGAAGCTCAAGTCAGCATTGACTACAGCTCCAGTACTAGTTTTGCCTGCTGGTTCAGGTTCTTACACAGTTTATTGTGATGCTTCTAGAGTTGGCTTGGGAGCGGTATTGATGCAGGACGGTAGGGTGGTTGCCTATGCGTCCAGACAGTTGAAGGTGCACGAGAAGAATTATCCAGTTCACGATCTTGAGTTAGATGCCATTGTCCATGCCTTGATGATTTGGCGGCATTATTTGTATGGAGTGCAGTGTGAGATTTTGACTGATCATCACAGTTGCAGTATCTGTTGAGGCAAAAGGACTTGAATTTGCGTCAAAGGAGATGGTTAGAGCTCCTCAAGGATTATGACCTCACTATCTTATATCATCCGGGGAAGGCCAATGTAGTGGCCGATGCCTTGAGTCACAGAGCAGAGAGTTTGGGGAGTTTACCTTACCTTCCAGTAGCAGAGCGGCCATTAGCTCTTGATTTTCAGGCCTTAGCAGGTCATTTAGTAAGATTGGATCTATCAGAGCCCCCGCGGGTGTTGGCTTGTGTAGCCTCCAGGTCTTCTCTTTACGATCAGATTAGAGCACGCCAGTATGATAATCCACATTTGCTTGTTCTTCAGGACAGGGTACGTCGCGGTAATGCCAGAGATGTGGCTATTGGTGATGATGGGGTCATGAGGATGCAGAGCCGGATTTGCGTGCCCAATGTAGATGGGCTTCGAGATTTGATTCTAGCAGAGGCTCATAGTTCGTGGTATATTCCATCCATCCGGGTGCCGCGAAGATGTATCAGGATTTGAGGAAGCATTATTGGTGGAGGAGAATGAAGAATGATGTTGTGGAGTTTGTGGCTCGGTGTCTCAACTGTCAGCAGGTCAAGTATGAGCACCAGAGACTTGGTGGATTGCTTCAAAGGTTTGATATTCCGGAGTGGAAGTGGGAGCGGATCACCATGGACTTCGTAGTTGGACTCCCACGGACTTCGAGGAGGTTTGATGATATATGGGTTATTGTGGATCGGCTGACCAAGTCCGCGCACTTCATTCCTATTGGTACTACGTATTCATCGCAGAGGTTAGCTGAGATTTATATCAGGGAGATTGGCTGGTTGCATGGGGTTCCAGTTTCTATCATTTCTGATAGAGGTACTCAGTTCACATCTCAATTTTGGAGAGCCGTGTAGAGAGAGTTGGGTACTCAGGTTGAGTTGAGCACCGTGTTTCATCCTCAGACCGACGGGTAGTCGGAGCGTACCATTCAGATTTTGGAGGACATGTTGCGTGCTTGTGTGATTGACTTTGGTGGTTCGTGGGATCAGCTTCTGCCACTAGCGGAGTTTGCATATAATAACAGCTATCAGTCGAGCATTCAGAGGGCTCTATTTGAGGCTTTGTATGGTAGGAGGTGTAGGTCTCCGGTTGGTTGGTTTGAGCTGGGCGAGGCCAGGCTATTGGGCATAGACTTGGTTCAGGATGCTTTGAGTAAGGAAAAGTTGATTCAGGAGCGGCTGCGCACGGCGCAGTCTAGGCAGAAGAGTTATGCGGAACGGAAGGTCCGAGATGTGTCTTTCATGGTTGGGGATAAGGTGTTGCTGAAGGTGTGACCCATGAAGGGTATTATGAGATTCGGGAAGAGAGGGAAGCTGCGTCCCAGGTTCATTTGGCCATTTGAGGTACTTCAGATTGTTGGGGAGGTGGCTTATAGGCTTGCTATGCCTTCCCATGTTTTGATGCTTCGGAAGTATGTTGGTGACCCTTCCCATGTTTTGGACTTTAGCACGGTTCAGCTTGAGGGTGATATGTCATATGAGGTAGAGCCAGTGGCTATTTTGGGTCGTCAAGTCAGGAAGATGAGGTCTAAATATATAGTTTCAATGAAGGTTCGGTGGAGAGGGCAGCCGGTGGAGGATGCCACCTGGGAGACCGAGCGGGAGATGCGAGACAAATATCCTCACTTATTTGAGACTCTAGGTATGTTTCTAGACCCGTTCAAGGATGAACATTTTTTTAAGAGGGGGAGGATGTAACGACCCGACCGGTCGTTCCGTGATATTTACCCCGTTTCCCCTATTTCTACATTTGTGATATATCGCTATCCTGTTTTTGATGTGTTGGATCAGTTGGTTTGGGTCCGGAGTGGTTATGGTGAGAGTTTAGGCTAGCCTTTTAAAGTAGCCTAATAGTTGAGGAAGTCAACTGAGAGTTGACTTATTGGTAAACGACCTCGGAATGCGGATTTTATGGCTCGGATAGCTTCGTTAGGTAATTTGGGAATTAGGAGTGCGTTCAGAATAATTTTGTGATGTCCAGTGTAGAATTAGGCTTGAATTGGTGAAAGTTAGTTTGGGTGATTTTCGGTCGCCAGTGGAAAATAGGCTATCGAGGTCGGAATGGAATTCCGGAAGTTGGAGCAGTTTCGTAATGCCATTTTGGATATGTCTGCAAAATTTCAGGTCAATCGGAGGTGTTTTGGTTGGTTTCGGCGTAGTTGGCGAAATTTAGAAGTTTCAAGTTCTTAGGCTTGAATTTGATGTAAATTTGGTGTTTTCGTGTTTTTTTTGGTGTTTCGAAGGCTCGACTAAGTTGGAATAATGCTATGGGGTGTGTTGGTATGTTTTGTTGGGGCCCCGAGGGGCTCGGGATTGATTTCGGATGGTTGACGGGAAGTTTAGAGTGATTTTTGGTAATTTGCAGGTTGCTGGTGTTTTTGCACCTGCAGAAGGGGAGCCACAGGTGCGGTTCCGCAGGAGCGGACTGGGCTCCACAGGTGCGAGATTTGGCTGAGTAGGGAGAGGTCTGCAGGTGCGAGGAATGTGTCGCACCTGCGATGCTGCAGGTGCGGAGAAATGGTCGCGGGTGTAGGATTGGCCCGTTAAGTGAGTTTTTGGAGGTGCGCACATGGGACAGCACGTGCGGCCAATTGTCCGCAGGAGCGGATATGACTGGGCAGAAATAGTATAAAAAGGGCCCTCCGCGAAATTTCTTATTTTTCCATCAATTTGCATGCGGGAGGAGTCCATTGAAGGCGATTTAGAGAGAGAAATTCAACATTCTTCAGCAAAGGTAAGTTATTCGGTTGCTAATCTCGTTACTATGCTATTTTGTTAGGATTAGTCTTGAAAATTTGAGGGTTTGAGTAGGAAAAGGTTGGGAAGAAGGGGTGAGAATTGGAAATTCTTTTGACATTTTAGATAGGCAATTGTGGTCCGATTTTAGTGTTCTTGGTATGTATAGAATCATAGGAGGACGAGGTTTCTAGTGATGTAAAAATTATCGAATTCCGAGACGTGGGCCCGGGGCTCGGGTTTGGCCAAATTTCGAGATTTTTGATTAAATTGATAATATTCGATTGGATTGTGTCCCTTGAGTATATATATTGATAATGTTAACTGGTTTTGGCTAGATTCGGAGCACTCGGGAGCGAATTTGAGGGGCAAAGGCATAGCGGACTAGTGTTGTGGCCCGGTAGAGGTAAGTAATGGTCTTAAATCTTGTCCTGAGGGTATGGAACCCCGGACTGCACTGATTTCTCACTAAATTTGGAATGGCGCACATGTCGGATGACGAATATTTGGCGCGTACTGGTTTTTGGATTGGACTAGGTCCTCTCCACGGCGACTAATGAGTTGCATATTTACTCAAAATCTTATGTTAAATTATGTTCTAAAGATTTGTGAAATATTTGGGCTATAAGCCGTGTTTGAGGCCTCGTACCGATCTATTTAGACCCTTTGAGGGCATTTTACTGATGTTTTCCTCACTACTTGTTGATGATTTTACTCAGCATCATTGTGCATACTATTTTATTTGAAACTCAGCCTGATTTACACTACATGAGCATTTAAAATGATGTTTTCGGGTCGAGTACCCTGTTTTACTACTTCGCCCGAGAGGCTTTTCCAGTGGTTCCACCGAGTGTGGCCGAGGGCCAGAGTGATGGTGAGGTGCTGAGTGATATTAGCGCTTGGGCTGAAGGAGCCCTTCCGGAGTCTGTACACACCCTCACTGAGCGCACCGAGTGCGAGTGACGAGTGATTGGGAGGCCTCAGTGACTGTGAGGTGCTGAGTGATTGTGAGGTGCTGAGAGATTGTGAGGCATGCCCGAGGGGCTGATTATAAAACATGTTTTTTTCCCGAGGGGCTACTATGATTTTTCTACATTCATTTGCATACCAAATCTTTGTTTTAAAGTTGTTAAAAATGTGCATTCTTTTAATGACTTTTATGAAGTTGATTTGTAAGGCATGATGATTTCGTATATCTATGTCATACTATTAGAAAGTAAGGTTGTGTATATTGTGACTTGATGGCATTGATTTTTATGTGTTTCCATGCTACTTAGACTTGATTTATTTCCATTACTACTGAGTTGGCGTACTCACATTACTACCCCCCTATGTGTAGATTCAGGAGCATATATCGAGCATTAACTTTTACATCGCAGTGGAGCCGGATCGTGGGATATAGAGGTAGTTGTCCACCGTCTGCAGCATCTCTGTCTTACTTTCCTTTTGTAATTATCTTTTATTCGGAGTTTTGTATTATAATAGTTTATTTTGGATTATTTCACTAGATGCGCATAACATGTTGGCTCCGGGTTTTGGGGATGGCAGTACTGTATATAAATTGGCCTATTATATTTAGAAATTTTCTGTATATTTTTATGAAATGCTTAAAACATAAATGGGATTTTCAAAAGAAATTGTGAACACGCGGTAGTCGACTAGCCTAGTTCCACGATAGGCGCCATCACGGCCAGTTAGGATTTGGGGTTGTGACAGTTTGGTATCAGAGCCCTAGGTTACATAGGACTCAACGGTCATGAGCAGGTTTAGTAGAGTCTTGCAGATCGGTACGGAGACATCTGTACTTATCTTTGAGAGGCTGCCGAGCTTTTATGAAACATTTCTATCTTTCTTGAACTCTTTCGTGCTGATCTATTGATTCTTGAAATTTGAACGTACGTTGTTTCATTCTCTCACAGATGGTAAGGACACGCCATACCGATCAGGGTGACTAGTCACCGGCTAGACCAGCGAGAAGTTGAGGCCGCGGTCGGGGCCGTGGTAGAGATAGGAGGCTGGCCCACACAGCAGCCTAGGCAGTATCTCAGGATCCCCCTATCGATCATGATCAGGTTCCCGCCAATGGTGTCCCAGCGGGAGAGGCTTAGGCACCAGCAGTGCCTATGGTTATTCTAGGTCTTCAGGAGGCCCTGCCTCAGATATTGTCAGTATGCACCGGTTTGGCTCAGGTCGTTGCCATGTCTTCTTCTGTCACCATAGCTCAGGTCGGGGGAGGCAATCAGACTCCAGCTGCCCGGGCACCTGAGCAGACTGCATAGGGTATTCAGGCACCGGGAGCAGCCCCAGATCAGCCAGCTGCTCCGGTTCATGATTATGTGGTCCCTGCTATGTATGAGGACGAGCAGCGCAGGTTGGAGAGATTCAGCAGACTTCAGCCTCCGACTTTCAGCGGTACAGAGGGTGAGGATGCTCAGGGATTTCTATATAGGTGCCAGAGGATACTGCGCACCGCGGGTATTCTGGAGACTAGTGGGGTCTCGTTTGTTACATTTCAGTTTGCGAGTGCTGCCTTTACCTGGTGGGAGTAGGCATAGACCGGTTGGTTCAGCACCTCTTACATGGCAGCAGTTCTCCACGATCCTTTTGGAGAAGTATGTTCCTCAGTCCCACAGAGAGGACCAGCGTAGGCAGTTTGAGCAGCTGCGCCAGGGAGAGTTATCAGTCAATCAGTACGAGATGAGATTTTTCGAGTTGGCTAGGCATGCTTCTGAGATTATCCCTACTGATAGGGAGAGGTTGAGGAGGTTCGTAGATTGTCTTTCTTATCAACTTCGGTTGTTTATGACTCAGGAGAGAGTATCGGGTGCTTCATTCGAGCAGGTTGTTGACATGGCTCGAGATATTGAGTTTGCTCGCCGCCAGGAGGGGGAGTAGAGGCAGGTCAAGGGGCCTCGTGGTTCGGGCAGTTCCAGTGGTGCTCCCTTCAGGGGACAGTTTCAGCAGGGTAGGGGTCGTTCATTCAGGCCTCCTCAGTCAGGCCGCCCAGCATATAGTGGTGCATCTTCGAGGCTGGGTCCCCATAGTTCTCAGTCAGAATGTACTTCTTTTGGTGCCCTCCTAGCTCAGAGTGCAGCTCGAGCAACTCTAGTTCAGGGTTCATCTATATAGGAGTCTTCCAGTGGCCATACAGGTGCTAGGGGTTTCTACCAGTCCCCGCCTCCAGCTCCAGGTAGGTGTTTTGAGTGTGGAGAGTTTGGGCGCGGGTCGAGGCAATGTCCCAGCCATTCCGGTGGATTTTCTCAGCAGAGGGGCCAGCCCTCGACTGCAACTCCAGTCACTTCACGACCCGCCCAGGCAGCCAGGGTTAGTGGTCAGTTAGCTAGAGGCTGCCCTAGAGGGAGAGGTCGAGCAGGGAGAGGTCAGGCTCGCATGTATGCATTTCCAGCCAGGCCGCATGCTATGGCCTCAGATGCCGTTATCGTAGGTAATGTTTCAATCTGTTGTTGTGATGCCTTGGCTTTATTTAACCCTGGTTCCACATATTCCTATGTTTCTTCATATTTTGCCAGTTTTCTGGGCATGCCCCGTGAGTCTCTAGTCACCTCTGCTCATGAGTCGACTCCAGTGGGCGATACTGTTGTTGTGGACCGTGTGTATCGATCGTGCACTATATCTATTGGGATTCTGGAGACCCGAGTGGACCTACTGTTACTCAGCATGGTCGATTTTGACATGATATTGGGAATGGATTGGTTATCTCCGTGCCATGTTGTTCTTGATTGTCACGCTAAGACCGTGACCTTAGCTATGCCGGGGTGTCCAAGGGTTGAGTGGAGAGGTTCTTCCGATTATATGCCTAGCAGGGAGATTTCTTACTTGAAGGCTCGGCGCATGGTTAAAAAGGGGTGCTTATCTTATTTGGACTTTGTGAGGGATGTCGGTAGTGAGACTCCCGCTATTGATTCAGTTCCTGTGGTCCGTGATTTTCCGGATGTGTTTCCTGCAGACCTGTCAGGCATGCTACCTGACAGGGATATTGATTTTGTTGTTGACCTGGTGCCAGGAACTCAGCCTAGTTCTATTCCACCATATCGTATGTCGGAAATTGAATAGGGTTACGGTGAAGAACCGGTATCCCTTACCCCGCATTGATGATTTATTTGACCAGCTTCAGGGTGCCAGAGTATTTTCCAAGATTGATTTGAGATTTGGGTATCATCAGTTGAGAATCCGGGATTCTGATATTCCGAAGACTGCTTTCAGGACCAGGTATGGTCATTATGAGTTCTTGGTTATGTCATTTGGGCTGACCAAGGCCCCAGCTGCGTTCACGCAATTGATGAACAGTGTGTTTCAGACTTATCTTGATTCCTTCGTCATTGTGTTCATTGATGACATCCTGGTTTATTCTCGTATCAAGGAAGAGCATGCTCAGCAATTGAGAGTTGTGTTACAGAGATTGGGGGAGGAGAAGCTTTATGTAAAATTCTCCAAGTGTGAGTTTTGGCTAGGATCGGTAGCTTTCTTGGGGCACGTGGTGTCTAGTGAAGGGATTCAGGTTGATCCGAAGAAGATAGAGGCGGTGCAGAGTTGGCCCAGACCGTCCTCAGCTACAGAGATTAGGAGTTTCCTTGGTTTGGCGGGATATTATCGTCGCTTTATGGAGGGATTCTCTTCGATTGCTTCGCCTTTGACCAGATTGACCCAGAAGGGTGCTCTATTCAGATGGTCTGATGAGTGTGAGGAGAGCTTTCAGAAGCTCAAGTCAGCATTGACTACAGCTCCAGTACTAGTTTTGCCGCCTGGTTCGGGTTCTTACACAGTTTATTGTGATGCTTCTAGAGTTGGCTTGGGAGCGGTATTGATGCAGGACGGTAGGGTGATTGCCTACGCGTCCAGACAGTTGAAGGTGCACGAGAAGAATTATCCAGTGCATGATCTTGAGTTAGCTGCCATTGTCCATGCCTTGAAGTTGTATTATTGTGGAAAAAAATATCATTGATAAGTGGTGGCTCTTGATGTAATTGTGCTTAAAGAAGTATGGTGTAAAATACATTGATGTGAAGGCGGAGTTAGGTTTGACATAAGTATGGGGTTTGAATGTTAAAGTATGTGTATTAAAGTGCTTAGGGAGGTGTAGTCACTCTATATCTAAATGTATCATACCCGTCCCGCAGCCTACATTACAACCAAATAAAGTCCTACTTGATCCTAGATTGAATGAGATCAATTAGTAGAGTAGTACACTACTAGAAAGCCTATGGTGCATGTTTTGTGTCACATGAATATTATTTCTGAGAGTGAGTGAATTCTTTCTATCTTGAGTTCCTAAGTGTTCTTAAATTTTATTGTGTGGAACTACTCTCTTTTGTTGTGTGAGGGCACTTGATTCATGAAGGAAAGATAATGTCAGTGACCTCTATGTTAGAGTAAGTGGGTGAGTTGTGAATAATGTGTGGTACTTGGGTGTCAAATCTTGAAGTGAAGATGTTACGCTTTTGTGCTTAGTCTACTTTAAATATTCTTGGTGTGATGAGTTAGGAGAATTGCTTAAAAAGGTCATGTCTATAATTGCGTATTTTAGTCGCTTATTACACTCTAGTTTACTGCACTTTAATTGAGTTTGAGCTTTAATCGATATTGTTTTGCACTAATTGTGTGGTTTATGCTTTGTAGGAGTGATTCTGAGCTATATAGATGTTATGGAATGAATTCAAGTGATTTGGAGCTTTGAAGTCTGAGTAAAATCCCAAGTAATTAAGTCGGGATCGTGTTTGGGGGTCAAATTTAACGAACAAAGACTCGAGGAAGCATATTGCGCACTGTCTAGTAAAATAGACATAACTCTATTCTCCGAACTCCATTTAGACTATATAATATATGGTTGGAAATATAACTCAAAGGGATACAACTTTCATGTTTTACTTTTTCCAAATTTCAAACGGAAAAGGGTGAAAAATGCGATCGAATCCGCGACCGCAGACCTGACGCGCAAATGGGATTGAAACTTTTCAATGTGCGCGGCCACTAGCGTGGTCTTAACGCGGCTGCGCCACTCCAGACCAAAAAACTGTCCTTTTTTGCGTAGGAGAAGATATAATTATTTGGGGCCGACCCTACTTGGTATATATACATGGAAAACGGTATTTTAAGGAGGTCGGACATACTTTTGACACAAATTCGACCAAAGGAGGCAGGACACAATAGGAGCAAGGCGAGGAATTCTTCTACGAGTTTTTCCTTCCTCTTCCTATTTTTCATTGTTGGTTATGACTTCTAGTATTGTAGTATTACATACTATTATGAATAATTAATTTGTTATCTAGGGTTTTGATGGAACCTTTTGTAAGATAAATTCTTGTTATGTTTTTATATAATTGAGTCGTTGGATTTCTTTACTTGTTCAACTACGTGTTTATTGTTGTTTATTGAATGGCCATCGATTGATTGTGCCTATTTATTATGTGTTGCTTGACAAAGTATACACATTTAGGTGGTTTTTGAACAACATCACTCCTAACGTATGTGAGAAATCAATACAGCAGGTTTAAAGGTAGGTTTAGAAAGAACAAAGACTTGACGTGGTCATAATGAGCGGTTAGATAAAGTCAACTAGCGTAGTTCGAGAGAATATGTCTAGTAAATTGTTGTAGTTGCTCGAGATAGAATTAGGGCACCTAAAGTGCTCACGACTAGTAGAGAATACATAGGCGAAATCATAGAAAACACAGCGGGAAGGATTCCGACAGTTGGGGAAATCATAACTCTAGACCTCCTAAATATTTAATCTCCAACGCTTAGTATCTTTAGTTGTTAATTTACTGCTTTAGTTTCTTAGTTAATTAGTTAGATATAAAATCTTAATCATTATAACTTAGAAATTTAGTCGAGCTTGTCTTCTTTGCGATATTGAACAATTATAGTGAAACCTTAGTTCTCTGTGGGATTCAACTCCGGACTTTTAGACCAGATTATATTTGCAGTGACCGCTTATCCTTTTTAGGACTAGAGTTGGGCGTGATCAGTAACGTGGACCGTTGATCTCATAGATCAACGGCCACGATTAGAGAAGGCCCTGGGTCGCGTTAGATGGGGAATTGGTCTTGGGTAGGATTTGGGCTAGGATCTTAAGTAATTGGGCTAGTATAATCAGGTTAGGTCCGAAATTAAAATGAATTCAAAGGAGCTATTTGTTAAATACATAATTAATTATAATAATTTGTAAAAATAATTAACAAATTATAAAAAATAATTTTCATGCATAAAAGGGATTTTAAAATAATTACTTGATATTATAAAATATAAAAAGCTATTTTTGGCGAAATAAGGTAATAATGCATATATGGGCTATTATTTCAAAGTTATTGCAATTATAACCCAAAAAATATAAATGTGGCTATTCATGCAATAATTAAAGCTCGGTATAAATATAAATGATAAAATTAAACCATAAAATCATTATGAAACCATTTGTGCGGCAATTAGTAATTATTTATATAAATAAAATACTGGGATAAATTAATAGAAATCCTTAGAAAAATACAAAATTATGAAAAATATTAATTGATGTTCATGCATTGTTTTGATGCTATGTATGCATTTTAAAAATAATATAGGGACAAATTGGGTATCAACAGTGACCGCACTCTTGAATTTGAGCTTGACAGGAGAGACTTCTGCGGACCGCAGATTTCTGAGTGCGGCTGCACTCTTGAATTCTGTGGCCGCACAATAATAGTGCGGTCCGCACTTCTTCATGAACCCAGACTTCCATCTCTCTGAGCCTCACCTTCTACGGCCGCACAATAATTTTGCAGTATGCACTTTGCAAAGGAATTCTGTCAGAGGTCTTTCATCGCCTGCGGCCGCACTCTATATTGTGCGGTCCGCACTTTGATCTTTTTGCTTTGTTTTAGTCCTTATCAAAAAACACCTTCTTGAGTTGATTTTTTTCTCTTTGACTCATATTCCATACTCCTGCAAGAAAGCACATTTCATCAGTTTTCGGGAATACCTTTAAGCATTTTATGATCTAAAACAAAAGTAAAAGAGTGCAAATAAGTGGTCAAAATCCCTACTTATCAAGGATTCGTGAGTCACAAGTCGGTTTATTAGAGTCTCGCGGATCGGTACGGAGACGTCCGTACTCATCTTCGAGAAGTTATGGAACTGTTAGGAACAATCATACTTCTTTTTATTCCTTGTCGTTCGAGTTATTGGAATCAATTCTAAACTTATCTATTCTATTCTTTCTAACAGATGGTGAGGACCCGTAGATGGAGATCTGACGACCAGGCACCTGTGCCCCCTGCTAGACCCGCTAGAGGCCGGGTCCGGGGTATAGGACGACTATGTGGTGAAACCAGAGCACCCGCGCGAGCTGCGACAGAGGAGCCCCCAGCAGATCCAGCTGGAGGGCGGGCACCAGAGGTACCTAATACTGCACCAGCCCTCTAGGAGACTCTAGCCCAGTTCATGAGCATGTTCAGCACCTTAGCTCAGGTTGGATCGATTCCATTAGCTCCCGCCACATCTCAGGTTGGGGGAGGGGCACAGACTCCCGCAGCCCGCACTCCTGAGCAAAGGGTCTAGGTTGATCAGGCCCTAGAGTTCATCCCTATGCAGCCGGTAGCTCCGGTTCATCACGAGACTAGGAAAGTCGCTTCTGAGGTGGAGCAGCTCAAACTTGAGAGGTACAAGAAGTACCACCCACCTACCTTCAGCGGATTGTCTACAGATGATGCTCAGGGTTTTCTAGAGGAGTGACATTGCATTCTCTGTACTATGGGCATAGCTGAGACGAGTATGTTTCTTTTACCACCCTTCCAGCTTAGAGGAGCAGCCTATTAGTGGTGGTGTTCTTATAAGTTGAGTAGTCTGGACGAGGTAGCCTCACTTACATGGACTCAGTTCTCGGACATGTTTGTGAGAGAGTATGTCCCTCAGAGACTGGGTGATTCATGGTGTGTGGAGTTTGAGTAGTTTAGCCAAGGTGCTATGACTGTGTCAGATTAAGCAGTCTGTTTTAGTGATTTGGCCTGACACGCATCTTCCTTGGGTGCCACAGTTTGGGAGAGGGTTCATCTCTTTATTGAGGGACTCCACCCAAACATCCGGATCAATATGGCCATGGAGTTGGAGATGGATATCTCTTATCAGCAGGTTCTGAGTATTGCCAGGATTTTGGAGGGCATGCATGCCCTGGATAGAGAGGAGAGGGAGGCCAACAGGTCTCGAGAGTCTAGTACTTACAGTGGTACTCGTGCCCCAGCTGCAGTTCCACATGGTAGGGCTTATGTGAGTCTCCCCGTTCATTCAGCTCTTCCAGCCGCCAGTGGTGTTCCAGCCCCTTCTAGTCCCCAAGAGCCATATTATACACTGCCAGTATCTAGTGTGCCTCATGCTCGGGGTGCTTTTAAGGGCCAGTCTAGCAGACCTGGCCCGAGTCAGTTACAATAGCCACGCCATCCGAGGGGTTGTTTCGAGTATGGCGACACTCGCCATAAAGAGAGGGATTTCCCCAAACTTAGAAGGGGTGCACCTCCACAGACTTCTCATCCACCACGTGCTCCACCAGGTGCTCAGGCTATGATTCCAGCACCATCTACCGCCCCACCTGCTCAGCCAGCTCGAGGTCGATGTCGGGGAGGTCGAGGTCACCCTAGAGGGGGAGGCCAGGCTAGGTATTACGATCATTCGACTCGTACAAAGGAAGTTGCTTCTGAACCTGTCATTATAGGTATTGTTCCAGTCTATCATAGAGATGCATCGATATTATTTGAACCATGTTCTACGTATTCCTATGTGTCCTCTTATTTTTCCCCACATTTGGGCATATCTCAGGATTCTTTGAGTTCCCCTGTTTATTGTCTACTCTCTGTAGGAGATTCTCTTATTGTGGACACAGTGTATCGGTTGTGTTTGATTTATCTTAGTGGTTTTGAGACCAGGGCCGATTTATTATTACTCATCATGGTACACTTTGATGCTATATTGTTCATGGACTGATTGTCGCCGCATTATGCTATTCTTGATTGTCATGCTAAGAGCGTGACGTTGGCTATGTCAGGCTTACCGCAATTAGAGTGGAGGGCTACCTTAGAGTATACTCCTAGTAGAGTTATTTCATTTCTTAAGGGTCAACGAATGGTTGAGAAGTGGTGTAACGCATATTTAGCTTATGTGAGAGATGTCAGTATTGATACCCCTACAGTTGAGTCAATTCCAGTAGTGAGGAACTTCCCAGATGTGTTTCCAGGTGATCTTTCGGGCATGCTGCCCGACAGAGATATTTATTTCGACATTGATTTGTTGTCGGGAACTAAGCCTATATCTATTCCTCTATACTATATGGCTCCTCCTGAGTTGAAGGAGTTGAAGGAGTAGTTGTAGGGGTTTCTTGATAAGGGCTTCATTCAGCCCAGTGTATCACCTTGGGGTGCTCCGGTATTGTTTGTGAAGAAAAAGGATGGTTCGATGCGTATGGGAATTGATTATCGCCAGCTGAACAAAGTTATAGTGAAGAACAGGTATCCATTTCCTGTATTAATGATATTTGATCAGCTACAGGGTTCCAGGGTGTTTTCCAAGATTGAAGTTTAGGCTATCATTAGTTGAAGATTCGGGAGCCAGATATCCCAACGACTGCTTTCAGGACTCGCTATGGTCACTACGAGTTTCTTGTGATGTCTTTTGTGCTGACCAATACCCATCAGCTTTTATGCATTTGACGCACAGTGTGTTGCGACCGTATCTTGACTCCTTAGTCATTTTGTCTAATGACGACATTATGGTGTATTACCGGATTAGGGAGGATCATGAGCAGCACCTGAGGACTGTGCTCCATACCTTGAGAGAAAAGAAGTTGTATGCAAAATTCTCAAAGTGTGAGTTTTGGATAGACTCAGTGGCATTCTTGATTCATGTAGAATCGAGTGATAGGATCAAGGTAGATCCGTAGAAGGTCGAGTCATTGCACGGTTGGCCTAGACCATCATCAACTACGAAGATCCGTAGTTTTCTTGGTTTAGCAGGGTATTACCGTCGTTTTATAGAGGGATTCTCATCTATTGTAGCACCTATGACCAGGCTGACCCAGAAGGGTGCTCCGTTCCGGTGGACAGAGGAGTGTGAGGAGAGCTTTCAGAAGCTCAAGACAGCTTTGACTACAGCCCCAGTATTAGTATTGCCTACAAGTTCGAGCTCCTACAGATTGCTCTTGGCATGGTGTTGATGCAGGCCGGTAGGGTGATTGCCTACGCGTCCAGACAAGTGAAGATGCATGAGAAGAAATATCATGTCCACGACCTTGAGTTAGTATTTATTGTTCATGCCTTGAAGATTGGTGGCACTATTTGTACGATGTTCCTTGTGAGATTTACATTGATCATCAGAGATTGCAACATTCGTTCAAGGAAAAGGATCTTAACGTGCGTCAGCGGAGGTGGTTGGAGCTACTGAAGGACTATAATATCACCATTTTGTACCACCCGGGTAAGGGCAATGTGGTGGCTGATGCTTTGAGTCGTCGGGCGGAGAGTTTGGAGAGTTTAGCATATCTTCCAACTGTAGAGAGGCCATTGGCATTGGATGTTCAGGCCTTAGCCAGTCAGTTTGTGATATTGGATATTTTTTAGCCGAGTCGAGTACTAGCTTGTGTGGTTGCTTGGTCTTCTCTTTATGATTGTATCAGGGAGTGCCAGTATGATGACCCCCATATTCTTGTCCTTAAGGACACGGTCCAGCACAGTGATGCTAAGGAGGCCACTATTGGGGATGATTGCGCGTTGAGGATGCAGGGCAGACTATGTGTGCCTAATGTAGATGGTTTGTGAGAGTTGATTCTTTAGGAAGCTCATAGTTTGCGATATTTTATTCATCCGGGTGTCGCAAAGATGTATCAGGACATGAGGCAGCATATTGGTGAAGGAGAATGAAGAAGCACATAGTGGAGTATGTGGCTCGGTGCCTAAATTGCCAGCAGGTGAAGTATGAGCATCATCGGTCAGGTGGGTTGCTTCAAAAGTTAGAGATTCTGAAGTGGAAATGGGAGCGGATCATGATGGATTTCGTTGTTGGACTCCCGCGGACTCAACTGAGTTTTGATGCAGTTAGGGTGATTGTGGATAGGCTGACCAAGTCAGCTCATTTCATTCCTGTGATGACTACATATTCTTCTGAGCAGCTGGCTCGAATCAACATCTGCGAGATCATCAGGATTCATGGCTTACTGGTATCTATCATCTCCAATCGGGGTACGTAGTTTACATCACGGTTCTGGAGGGCCGTATAACATGAATTGGGTACTCGAGCGGAGCTGAGCACAGCATTTATGGATTGAGTTTGGAGGGTCCTGGGATCAGTTCTTGCCACTTGCAGAGTTTGCCTACAACAACAGTTATCATTCGATCATCCCGATGGCACCGTATGAGGCTTTATATGGTAAGCGATGCCAGTCCCCAGTGGTTTGGTTCGAGCTGGGCGAGGCTAGATTATTGGGTACAGACTTGGTCCAGGATGTCGTGGATAAGGTGAGGTGATTCATTATCGACTTCGCACCACCCAGTCCAGACAGAAGAGTTATGCGCAGCGAAAGGTTCGCGATGTAGAATTCATGGTTGGAGAGCAAATCTTGCCCCGCATATCGCCTATGAAGGGCGTTATGAGGTTCGAAAAGAAGGTCAAGTTGAGCCCAAGGTACATTGGTACTTTTGAGGTGTTGCGGTGTGTTGGGGAGGTTTCTTATGAGATTGTCTGACCTCCCAGCCTAGTAGGGGTTCATCCGGTATTCCATGTTTCAATGCTCCGAAAGTATCACAGTGACCCGGCTCATGTATTGGATTTCAGCTCAGTCCAGTTGGACAAGGATAAATCTTATATTGAGGAGCTAGTGGCTTTTTTGGACAGGCAGGTCAGAAAGCTAAGGTCAAAGAACATTACTTCTGTGAAGGTGTAGTGGAGGGGTCAGCTGGTCGAGGAGGCGACTTGGGAGACCGAGCAGGATATGCGCAGCCGTTATCCTCATCTTTTCAGCGCTTCAGGTATGTCTCCATATTCGTTCGAGGACGAACGATTATTTTAATAGGGGGAGGATGTACTGACCCAGCCGGTCATTTTGAGAGTTATAGCCTCGACCCCCCTATCTACTGCTTTCCCCGTGTCTTTTTTCTGCTTATGTGTCTTGTCGGGAGGTATTGGTCGTAGTTTCGGAGTGTTTAGGAACACTTAGTCCCTAAATGGAAGCTTAAGTCTTAGGATTTTGGCCGTAGTTGAAACTCTATGAAGACAACTCCGGAATGAAGTTCTGTTAGCTCCATTAGGTGATTTTGGACTTAGGGGCATCTCCGGATTGTGTTTTGGAGGTCCGTAGCTCATTTAGGCTTGAAATGGCGAAAGTTAAAGTTTTGAAGATTTTGACCGATAGTGGATTTTTTGATATCGGGGTCGGATTCCAACTATGGAAGTTCGAGTAGGTCCGTAAGATTGAATATGACTTGTCTGCCAAATTTGGGGTCAATCGGATATGGTTTGGTAGGTTTCGGCATTAGTTGTAGAAATTAAAAATTTCAAGTTCTTCAAGTTTGCAACGGAGGATAAATTATGTTTTTAGCGTTGTTTGGTGAGATTCCAAGGCTCGACTAACTTCGTATGGTGTTTTAGGGATGGTTAGTGGTTGAGGTCCCGTGGGGCCTCGAGAGTGTTTCGGATGCTTAACGGATGAAATATTTTACTTATGCAATTGCTAAGCTTGTTGCACCTAGTGTAATCGCACCTGCGCACTTTGGGCCGTAGGTGTGAAGCTGCAGAAGCGACTTTGGACCTGCGCAGCTGGGACCGCATGTGCGGACACGCAGAAGCGGAAGAGGATCAGATGCGTGCTCGCAGAAGCGGCCCTTGTTCGCAGAAGCGGGCCATGAGGACTTAAGCGAAGTCCTCACCAGTGAGGGCTTTTCCGCAGGTGCGGGACCGTTAGTGCAGTGGATTCCTCGCAGAAGCGAGATCGCTAGGCAGAAAGTGGGATTCGAGGTTTTGATTCCCATTTAGATTTTTGGAATTTGAGAGCTCGGTATGAGGCAATTTTTTTAGGTTTCTTCGAGAAGATTGTTAGGGTAAGTGATTCTAACTCGGATTGGGATATATTTCATGAATCTATCGTTATTTTTATCTTCTAATTTGGGATTTGATTGGAGACTTGGGGGGAAATGGTAGAAACCCCATAGGCCATAATTTCGAGTTTTGGAAGGTGATTTGAGGTCGGATTCGAGTAATTCTTGTATGGTTAGACTCGTGAATAAATGGTTGTTCGTATTTTGTGTCTTTTACCCGATTCGAGACGTGGGCCTGGGAGGCTTTTGGGGACGATTTCCTAATTTCTCGCGTAGCTTAGATTTAATTGACTAGATTAGTTTCTTATAGCTGTATTTATGGTATGTAATTGGTTTTGGCTAGATTCAGGCCATTCGAAGTCGGATATTCATGGGAAGAACATTGCTATCGATTGATTGAGCTAGGTTCGAGGTAAGTGGCTTGCCTAACCTTGTGTGGGAGAAATTCCCCTTAGGATTTGGTACTGATATTGCAATGTGAGCGCCATGTACACGAGGTAAAGAGTGCGTACACAGGCTATTTGTTGAAAAACCTGGTTTTTATTGAGAAATTCCCTGTTTTCACCTTAATTGAATCATGCCTATTGAATTCTTTCTTCTTTTCCCGAATTGAAATTATTCTAGACTGTAGATTCTCTTGTTGTATTTGTCATTTGTAATTGATTGCATTGTGTATTTACTATGGGACTACAAGACGGTATCCCGGGAGATCCCCTTGCATATTTACCTTTGGGACTACGGGACGGTATCCCGAGAGATCCCCCTGCACATTTACTTTTGAGACTACGAGGCGGTACCTCGGGATTCTCCCTACATATTTACTTTTGAGACTACGAGACGGTATCTCGGGAGATCCTTTGTCGCTTAATTCCGTGTATCGTCATGTTATTTCATTGTGTTTTCCTTTGTTGAACTTTAGTCTCTTATTATACTGCTTTATTCTCATGTTTTTATTGTTGTACACCAGTGAACCTGACCTGATCTCGTCACTACTCGACCGAGGATAGGCTCGGCACTTACTGGGTATTAATTGTAGTGTACTCATGCTAATCTTTTGCATTATCTGTGAGTTTGATGCATCTGTTGGAGAGTTCAAAGCATATTTGTTGCGTCCCCAGACCTCAGATTTCCCTTCTATCGTTCCCCGTGTCAAACATTTTCTGTATTTCTTTTTACTAGACTCTGGTGTATAGAGATGTTATTTCTCTTCTGTAACTTATGACTCATGACATTCTGGGTTTTGGGAAAAGTTGTGTAAGTTAGAGTTTGGTTATTGTACATGCCGAGCGGCATCGTTTTGATTATTCAGTATCTATTGCAGTTGGAAGTTAAACTTTGTTTTTTTGTTATTAGTATTTTCTGTGAATTATTAGGCTTACCTAGTCGTAAAGACTAGGTGCTATCGCGACGTGTTCCAGAGGGATGTTTGGGCGGTGATAAGTTAGTTGCGACTGAGCAGGAGGAATAACAAGCAAAATGAAAATCAGCTAAAGTAGAGAAAAGGATTTTTATGGAGAGTATTTGGTTGAAATCTCCTTACGTCATTCCTAAACAAAAGGCAGGGGGAAGATTGGAAAGGAAGAAAGAATACACGAATGTGTCCCTTCAATTATGTCAATCAAGATAGTGGATAGATGCAGAGATTTACAGACTGGTTGAAGACGGATGCCAGGGAATATAATTCCAAGCCATTCAGATTAGCTGGAATCGATATTCCAAAGTCATTTGTTTCCGAGCTTGTCGACCCTAGCTCTTATCTTGCGGATGAAGTAAGTTATTAAGTTTGTTTTTTGAATTGGTTTTGAACTGTATTTCCTAAAACTTCAGTCTTATCTTTGTTTTAAAGTTTTTGTACTGTAATTTGGTAAACTTCAGACTTATCCACGCTTAAGTTTTTTAGTTCATTTGCTAAAAGTTCGTACTAAAAGATGCTGAAGTTTTTATCCTGCAGTCTATAGTTTAGCAATGAGTTTTTCCCTAAAAACTTCAAACTAAAATTGCTGAAGTTGTTAAGCTCATTTGCTAAAACTTCAGACTAATCATGTTGAACTTTTTGTCATGTAGTCTCTAGTTTTGTAATGAGTTTTTTTCTAAACTTTAAATCAAACATGCTGAAGTTTTTTAGTTTATTTCCTAACACTTTATATTGAACATGTTTTAGTTTTTGTCATATAGTTTGTAGTTTTGTAAATGAGTTTTTTTCTAAACTTCATACTTATGCATGCTGAAATTTTTTAGCTCATTAGCAAAACTTATTTTTTACTATGAATTATATTGTGGTTAAGTTCAAATATTTTCTTTTTATGTTGTTCATCTGCAGCATATTGAAGTGGGCGTATATTTCTTGCGCAAAAAATATTGCTATGACCTTTCAAGTTATCCAAAATCAAAATTTACAGTAATAAGTTTACTTTTCGATCACTATATGACTAAGTTGGCTAGTGTTCATCCTTCATATGAACAGAAAAAGAAAAATAGAATAAGGAAGGAAAAGAGAATGGAGGAGAAAAAAATGGAAGAGAAAAAGAGCAAATCAAAGAGAAAGCGGGTTTTCAAAAAATAAAAAATTGTGGATTATGATGAAGAAGAAGTGGAGATTGAGGAACTTACCGAGTTTACCTAGCTTATTGAAGAATCAACTGTTGAAAAGGTGCCCAACTACGTAAAAGGAATTGACCTTTCATGTGGTATCTCATGGGCATCTGTTGAAAACGTATTCTTTCCATTTCGACTTAAGTCAAGTGGTGGCCAGTCATCTACGCACTACTTTCTTGGAGTTCTGTACTTTGAAAGCAAAACTATATATGTGCATGATTCCTTGAGTAATTCATCATATGAGCGTGCGGTTGAACATATCCAAAATTATGCCCGGTTGATCTCACACTTTCTCAAATGCTTGAACTTTGCCACACACGATAAAAGTTAACAGAGAAATCATGTGGAAAGTTTTGCAATTTAGTGGATGAAGACACCCCTATAGGAGAACAAGTGCGTGTTTGGTATATGTTTGCCATGGATCTTATCTTTATCATTTTTTCTTTCGTGTGATTGTGTTAACTAATATTCAAATTTTTTTCATGTTCTTTTTGTAGTGTTGATTGTGGTATATTTGCTCTTAAGTTCCTTGAGATGCGGTTGAAGTAAGATGATATCTTCAAATTCAAACAAAGTGATGCGTTGACATTCAGGAGAGAATTGGCTGCAAATATTTGGGTTCATGGAAAGTGGAAAGAAGATAGCGGTTATGACACTCCAGAAGAGCAACTAGGACAGGACTATGGAGAATATGAAGACACTCTATGTGAATTTTTCAATAGAGAATAACTTGTAATTTGTTTTTGTTATTTTTTCATGATCTAAGTTAAAACAAAATTGGATTTGTGAATATACATTAATTTTTGTGAATTATGTGGTGTCTATCTTTTAAATTTTTGTTCTATTCGCGTTAATTAGTCTGAAGTTGTCTTGGATTGTATCAAATACTTTGTGTCTTTTATCATGAACTTAAGCATGTTTTGTGAAACTTCAGCATGTTTGGCTGAAGTTTTAGCAAAATGAACTAAAAAATTCTGTTTGTTTAGGCTGAAGTTTCGGATAAAACTCATAACAAAATTGTGACTGTAGGACAAAACTTCAGCATGTTTTGGTATGAAGTTTTAGCAAATTAACTAAATAAATTCAGCATCCACTAGCATGAAGTTTTAGCTTCAATGTGAAACAACTTCAAGCTACATTAGCATGAAATTTTAGCTTCAACATGTTTAGTGTGAAGTGTTAGGAAATTAACAAAAAAACTTAAGCATGGATAAGTTTGAAGTTAAGCAAAAACTCAATAGAAAATTACGTACTGTAGAAGAAAAATCCAGCATGTTTATTTTGAAGTTTTAACAAATGAAATAAATAATTTCAGCATTTTTAGTCTAAAATTTTTAAGGGAAAACTCATTGCTAATTTGCAGGACAAAACTTCAGCATGTTTTGGTATTTTTTAACTTGAAACTTACCCTTTTTATTTTTACCAGCTACTTTTTGTCTTTTACCACCTATTTCATCTTAAACTTGTATGACCATATAGTAAACGACCTGAAAAGTTACTTTTGCATTTACAAATAGTAAATGAAGTTTTTCAATTTGATTATGTGAAAATTTTGGCTTTTCAGGCTGAAGTTAATTTTTTTACTATAGAAAAATTGTGGACTTATTAGGTTGAAGTTACATTTCTTTTTGCATTTACCACCTACTTGTTGTCTTTTACCACCTACTTATCTTGTTACATTTAATTTATCTGAACGTAAAACAATAAACAGACCTGAAAAGTTACCTTTGCATTTATAGATATTAAATCGATTAGGTGCACACTTTGTTTATATTAACAATCTCTTCACGTGAAAATTTCATAGTCGTCCACAGACTTCTATCATATTTCTTTAAATTTATATTGATCTATAGCTTTTTAGCTTTTTTAAAGAAATAATGTCTGATGCTAGCGGAAGTAGGAAGCTTACATTGGATGAACTTATGTAGAAGTGGGATCAAATAAAGGCTTATTGGGAAAGAATCAGACCACAGTTTTTTGCCAATGAATCATTCTATAATAGGCTGAACCTCGAACGCAGTTGTGAAGGTTATTCAACCTCGTTCGAAAAGGTTGTCCAGCAGTTTGATTATTATAAGTTTCCGATCATGGACGACTATGCCAATCTGCAAAATAGCTTGAAGAATGTTCCTTATCTTATGGACAGAGTAATAATTGAACAAAATCAATTGTGTGATCAATTCAACAAGTTGAAGTGCGATCTCATGAGACTTTGTGGTCTTTTGCCCGAGTATCCTATAATTATATCTTATTCGGATGACGATGAGATATATCGAGAAATTGAGGAGTACTGTTCTGATGGTGGTGGTGGTGATTAGTTTTTTTAATACTTTTTTATGTTTTTCTTATGTGTTTTTGTTAATATTTTTTATGGCTTGTTTTGTGTGGTATATATCTTGTATTATGTTATATAAATGAAAATCTTGTTTCGTTTTTGTGTATAATTTTTTTCAATTTTGAAGGCTACACTCTCATTTTTATATAATAATGTAGTACATGTCAACCTAAAACTTCATGCCTTCTAAGCTGAAGTTAGCATATGTAAGTTAGAAACTTGAACCTTTTTTATCTGAAGTTATCATCTATAGTTTCTGATATTGATAGTCACACTTTATAGGCTGAAGTTGTTTTGCAAACATTTCCCGTTAAAAGGCATATATAAGGTTGTAACTATATCTTTTAAGAGTCAGACTTATTGTAACGACTCGACTGGTCAGTTTGAGTAATTGCTTCCGGCTCGGCAGTTTGAGGTCATGAGTAGCTTCACACAGTGTATTATGGCTTGCTTGCATTATCGGTTCGGGTTTTTGAGAGGTTCGAAAGGATTTTAGGATTGACTTTCATTTGAGAAGTCGGAAGTTGAAGGAATTGACTCAGGGTTTGACTTTTAAGTATTTGACCTCGGATCGGAGTTTCGATGGTTCCGATTGGCTCGGATCATGATTTTGGACTTGAGTGTATGCCCGAAAATTCATTTGGATGTTTATAAAAGTTTTGGGCATCATTTGACGGAAGTTGGCAATTTAAAAGTTTAGAATTTTCCTAAGTTTGACCATGGTTTGACTTTAAGTCTATCGAGTCCATATTGGAGTTTTGGAATTTGGAATAGGTCCATTTTGTCATTTGGAAGTTGCCTGCAAAATTTGGTATCATTTGGAGTTGATTTGATATGGTTCGGACGCGTTGTGATTCGTGATTTTAGAGGTAATTTTGTTATTCTGATCGCCGAGATAGTTCGTGTTATGTTTTCATACTTGTAGGGGTGTTTGGTTTAGAGTCTCGAGGGCTCGGATGAGTTTCGTACGCATTTTGGAGTGTTGGAAGAAGGTTCAGTTGTGCCGGTGTTTCTGTTCTCGCATTTGCGAGGATTTCATCACATTTGCGATGACCGCATTTGCGATGACCGCATTTGCGAAGATGGGCTGGGGGCAGGGGAGTTCGCATTTGCGAACCACTTCATCACATTTTCTATTAGGCAGCTCCGCAATTGCGATACAAATTGTCGTTTTTGCAAAAAACTCAGAGCTCGCATTTGCCAGTCTTGTGTAGCATTTGTGACCTGAACAAAGATGGCCAGCCTTCACATTTGCGATGCTTTTTTCGAATTTGCGAGCATTGCATTTGCGATCCTGATGTCGCGAATGCGGCATCTAAGGCTAGTGTTAAGATTCCCATTTCGGGACTTAGCTTCATTTTATCATATTTTGAACCCTAGGTCCGAGAGTGGGCGACTTTGAGAGAGGAATTTCATCTAAAATCATTGGGTAAGTACCTATTATCAGTTTTCTATCACATTTTGTGATTATATCTTAGGTTTAACATCAAATCCATGATAATCTAAAGGAAAATTTGAGGAAAATTGTAAAATCTTTCAAATTGTAAAATGATGATTTGAAGGGCGAATTGGTATCGGAACTTGATAATTTTGGTATGGTTGAACTTGTATTGAAATGTGTGTTCGGGTTTTGTAAATTTTATTGGGTTCTAAGGTGCGGGCCCGGAGGGTTGACTTTTTGCAAATTGCATAAAGATCATAGCTTTGTTAATTGAAGTTGTTTTCTCTTGCATTGTTTGATGTATTTAAATCGTCTTTAGCTAGATTGAGACGAGCGGAGGTGAATTTGTAAAGGAAAAGCTAATTTGAGTATTGATTTGGCCGAATTGAGGTAAATATATTGCCTAACTTTGTGGGGGGAACTACCCCTTAGGAACTGAGTCAATTGTGTTATCTTGTTATGTAAAAGCCGTGTCCACAAGGTGACAAGTGGGTACTCGATCTATATGTGGTATTTGACCGGTTTATATTGTCTAATGTCTTCCCATGCCTTTAATTGATTTGTCATAACATGTGTATCTCGTTGTTGCTCTATTCTTACATGCTTTATTTGACGCTGCTAGCACCTACTATACTCCTTACTCGCATTTGGCATTATATGTCGTAGTTGAAGTTATTGTCTTGTTACCGCTTGATCGTCGAATTGGTCTATGTCTTGAATTTATCTACTACATGTCCTAATTGTTATGATTTCATACTTAGTTACCATGTACTTTATTTACCCTATCATTTTTGTATAATTGTTGTGTTCCTCCAAGTTTTATGTGGTTTCTTTGTCGTTATGTACTGATTTCCTCGATTGTAGAAATTCTTGTAGATGGAGTCACTGAATTGTTGTTATTGATTTATATTATTGTAAGGGGGATCGGGTTGCACGCCCTAGCAGGTGAAATAAGGGAGGTGGCCAAATAAGGGAGGATATTTATATTGTGATAATGTTATTATACGATGGGATCGGGTTGCACGCTGCAACAGGTGAAATAAGGGTGAAGTTTTATGGTGAAATAAGGGTGAATTATGATATTGATATTGTATGGTGGGATCGGGTTGCGCGCTGCAACATATTTTATTTATCAGCATGATATTGATATTGTACTGTGGGATCGGGTTGCACGTCGCAACAGATGAATAAGGTTGAATTGATATGGTGGAATAAAGGTGAATTTTGATATAGATATTGATATTATATGGTGGGATCGGGTTGCGCGCCGCAACATATTTTGTGTTTTGTATTCCTTGTTTTGTTGCATTGGATTTGGTTCTTCCGTACGAGATTTTGAGAATTTGGATTCCCGGTTATTTACTGTTTCTCCGAGGATTGAGTTATTGTTGTTGACTTATCGACTTGCCGTCATTTCCTGAGTTCTTTTTCCTAATATTATTATTCTGGTAAAATTGACTTTCTAGGTGAATTTACTACGTTGAATCATTGCCTCGTGTCCTGCTGAGTAGTTAGTAATATAATGATTTTTTATAAGTAAAAGAATTAATATCATGCTGCCTTGTGTTACTTTTAAGTTAAAACCCGATGTTTATTTTGATACTTACCATTTCTACTAGTTGTCATATTTTACGTCAATTAATTTCTCATCTTAATCTCCTTGGCCTGTCTGAGGTTTTTATTTTACTTAAAAAGAAATTTTTATTATATTTTAATTTAATAAATTCTATATTAAATTCAGTATCTTATCCGATGTTGTATTTATTTGAAAAAGGTACTTTTCATTAACCAAATAATTTTCAAAAATAAACTCATTTTTCTTAATTGATTTCCTACTTGGTTCAGAAGCTGTAGTTTTACTTTTTGATATATATACATAAATTCTTTTGAACATCCTAATTAGTATCTGTCACGGATATTATGTACAGAGTAGCACATGGATTTTTCCATGCAATGTGAGATGGAAAAATATGGGCATAAGGTGTCGTGTGTGTTAAAGGTTTGAAAGATGAGATATGTGGTATGAAATTACAAGAATTTGGAATTATTGGAGTCGTGTATTAGAAAAGATTTGATTGGTTGAGTTGACATCGTTTTAACTACTTTAGTACATTTTCCCTTTTCTATATCCCAACTATGTTGTTGTCTAATTACCTGGTTATTTCTTGTTGCTAGTCGTGTTTCCCTATTGTTACTTATGTTTGTAATATGATTTATATTGCTATTGACATTTCTTTAATATTCTTTTCTGGGTAGCCTTATGTCATATCCTGCACAGGTTGAGATGTTCAGTGAGTGTCTTGGCCTGGCCTCGTCACTACTCGACCGAGGTTAGGCTTGATACTTACAGGGTACCACCGTGGTGTACTCATGCTACATTTCTGCACATTTTTGTGCAGAGTTAGGTACTCCGGATCTAGTAAGTTTTCAGAATCCGGCTAGAGACTTCAAGGTACACCTGTCGGGCATTCGCAAGCTCCTAAGTTACCCTCTAATGTATTTATTTTCATTGCTTCTTCTATTCCGGAATAGTGATGTATTCATTATGTAAAACTTCTCCTAGAAAGGCTTATGACTTGTATTACCGATTTTGGGAATTATAAGTTTTATAGAGAATTAAATTTCTAAAGTTGTTAGACGCTATCTATTATTGTTATTCAGTAAATGTTAGGCTTACCTAGCCCCAAAGACTAGGTGTCATCACGATACCCAACGTAGGGGAAATTGGGTCGTGACAAGTTGGTATCAGAGCTCTAGGTTCATAGGTGGTACGAGTCATAAGCAGGTTTAGTAGAGTCTTGCAGATCGGTATAGAGACATCTGTACTTATCTTCGAGAGGCTACGAAAACTATTAGGAAATTCCACCTCTTTCATTCTGCATCATGTGATATTGATTTAGCTCAAAGCATATATCTTATGTTCTTTTGCATCCACTCGTGTATCATATTGCGCACTCGATATCTGTTATGCGCCAATGATTTGTGATTATGTGGATGGGTTACAAGGGGCCCATGGATGCTCAAACATTGTCTCAACATGTTTTCCAGGCTGAGGATACGGAGGAATTAAGAGACTATTCGGTTGTTCACGCGGAGGTGCAGCGGGTTCTGGCATCTGGTTGATAAGTACGAGTTTGGGAAGGTTTAATTGGTTGGCTAGTCATCGCGACCGTGGTAGGGTCCTGAGGTGGATGTTGATTTGAGGATAGTTGATGGTATTGGAGACTATGTGGTTCCCATGAGATTCCTACGCAGTGGGAGATACATTTTGTCATTCAAGGCACTGAGGTGGATGTTGATTTGATCAGTGAACCCGAGAATTTTGGCTCGATAAGTATCCCTATGTAGATTGATATATTTGGAGACGGACATCACGTCACAGCGGATGTTATGTGAGATACCCTTTATGTCACGACCCAAAATCCATAGGCCGTGATGGCGCCGGACACCACTGTCAGGCAAGCCAAAACCTTAATTAGTTGAAATACATTCATGTTTTAACATTTTCAAAACTGTTACCTTTCCTTGCATTTCATAATCAAATAATTTAAATTTTCGTAAATTAAAATACGATAGAAAATAAAATTCTGTTATTTAAAAACAGTGATCTAAAGATTTACACTTAAGCAATTATATCCCAATACATAACCCCGAACCCGGTGTCACAAGTACATGAGCAATTTCTAAGAATTTAACAATCATTACAAGCCTGTCCGGAATACAACTGGACAAGGTAATTTAAATGAAATAGATACAGTGAGAAGGAGACTCTGTCAGCTGCGGATCGCCTCCGGATGATGCAGCTCGCCTAAGTCTCCAAATCCTACACATTTCTATGAAAGTACCTGTGCAATAAAAATGCACAACAAGTGTAGTATGAGTACAAAAACAACGTGTACTCAGTAAGTCGCCCGCCTAACCTCAGAGAGGTAGTGACGAGAGTTCAGTTTATACACTTACTAAAGATCCATTTAAAATATTTACGAGTGACACTAAGCATGGTTTTTATCATAGGCAGTTTATAAAGCAGGATTTAAACATCCTTCAATTTCGTTCACATTTAACACTTAATATCTTCATCATATTCACAATTAATCAACATGGTGATTTAATCAAATAATAATAAATCCACGGAAGGAACAACTTCTTCCAAAAGTCTTTTAATAACTTTAAATCTTTGTCATTTCAATTGAAAATTTAACATTTCAAGCCAGTAATCATGCAAATATCATAGCAACTGCGCAGAAAATATCATGCACAAGCACTGCCGAGAGTCGAACGGCGCGGACAAACAATAATAAATTGTGCACTACCGAGGGTCGACCGGCTCGAACCATAGATGCATCTATCTTACCCGCTCGCGAATCGATCATGCGACGTGGTTAACATAATACGGCTAGCCTGCTCATGAATCATACATGCGACTCAGGTGCTCATATGAATACATACAAAAATACAGGGTCTTCCTGCTCGCGAATCACTCAAGTGACTCAGGCACCCAAAGTTACACATATCCACATAATAAATTCGTATTTTTATCAAGAAAATCATTTTTTCTCAGGAAAATGGTAAAAATCTTTATTTAAAAGAAACATGAAATATAGGTTTCGAAATCTTTGTTTTTGAAACTCATTTGTCAAATGTAGTGATACTCCATGATACAATCTAGTCCAGGTACACATATATTCACAGCGGAAACAATTCTCTTTTTAGAAGGAGTTAACAATATGAACTCTAGCTTTCTTTTAAACATCCAATTACGTTTCAGTCATATCAACAAATTAATATCACAGGCAGGATTACAGGTACACACATAAAGCATGCTAGTGGGTCCTAAGCTACGGAACATGGCATAATAGTAGCTACGCACGGACTCCTGTCACCTCGTGCGTACATAGCCCCTGAAGATAATAGCATGTAATGAATTAATTCGCCTAGGGGGACGATTTCCCTTCACAAAGTTAGAAAGGAGACTTACCTCACTCCGAAATTTCAACACCGGCTTCCAAGCCCTTCCGATGACTTCAACGAACGCATAACGCTCCGAAACTACCACATAAATGACAAAGCAATGAAAATTCATCCTAATACTCATAACGAATTCAGATTATATATTTTCCCAACCCCGCTTAGTGAAATAACCAAAATGCCCTCGGGCTCACATGCCCGGAAATTCGAAATTTCTCGAAGGTACGTTCTACCCATAGCCTTACTAACTCAAATATATAATTTACTCAAATATTCATGCTCAATTCGTGGCTAAAATCCAAAGTTACATTTTGTAGGTTTTTCTTCCAAAAACCCCAATTTCCTACCCATTCCATTCCTAATTCATGCATATAATCTTGTATTTAACTGACAAACGGTAGGAATTTACTTACCTCTTGATGCTTGGTGAAATCTCCCTTGAAAGCTCTCCAAATCGCCTAACCCATGAAGAAATGAAGGCAATGTAACCAAAATTCTCGTTTTAAAACATTCTGCCCAGGTCGATTTCCGCATCTGTGGTCCTTCCTCCGCACCTGCGATCCCGCAGGTGCGACCAAATCTCCCGCACCTGCGATTTCACTCAACTCTAGCCAAGTCGCACTTGCGCCCCCACTGCCCGCACCTGCGGCTTCGCAAGTGCGGAATATCCATCGCACATGCGGTTCCAAACCAATCCAAGCCCACACTCGCACCTGCGACTCCCAAGTCACACCTGCGGCTCCGCATCTGCGGCCAAATCCTCGCATGTGCGGTTCCACCAGATGACAGCAGCTTCAGCCCTTTTCCAACTTCAACTTTGATCTGTTAATCACCCAGAATCCACCCAAGGCTTCGGGGACCCCGTCCAATTATACCAACCTGTCCCAAAACATGACACGGACTTGATCGATCCCTCCAATCATATCAAACAACGTCGAAATCACGAATCGCACTCAAATCCGATTCTTTAAGAACTTAAAATTTCAAACTTCTACATCTGATGTCGAAACCTATCAAATCACGTCCGATTGACCTCAAATTTTGCACACAAGTCATATTCAACATTACGGACCTACTCCAACTTCCAGAATCACATTCTAACCTTCAGATCAAAACTTCCACTTCCGGTCGGATTTCCCAAAAACCTTCAAATTTCTATCTTTAGCCAATTGGCTCCAAAATGACCTAAGGACATCCAGATTCACTTCCGATCGCGCTTCCAATTCCAGAATTACCATACGGATCTATTCCCAGACTCGGTATCCCAAATGGACATCAGCCTCATATGCACTTCAACCCCAAGTTCATGAAATCCTTCTAAAATGCTAACTTCCACAATATACGCCGAAACGCTCTCGGGTTATCCAAACCCCGATCCGGACATACACCTAAGTCCGAAATCATCATACGACCTGCTGGAACCTTCAAATTCTGATTCGAAGATCGTTTACTCAAAATTCTAATCTTAGTTGATTTCTCCAACTTAAGGCTTCTGAAATGAGAATTTTCTTTCCAAATTTAATTCTAAACTTCCTGGAATTCAATTCCGACCACGCCCATGGGTCATAATACTTGAAACGGAGATTTTCACAACTTCAATCCGCTGAGCGACGTGCTAGTACTCGAAACGACCGATCGGGTCGTTACATTTTCCTTATGTTTATATTGTGTTCTGTTTTCACTCCGTGGGATGAGTTGATGAAATTATACTTTATTATTATATCTGTTGCACTTGTTAGATAATCCTCGTTCCTTGTTTTCCTTCTATTCTGCTTCATGCCTAGGTTTTTGTCGTCTGGTGTACGGACCGTGTTATGTGAGAATCTGTGTGGTTCTGTGATGAGTTGTTAGCTGGGAAACTAGTATTGGATGAGAAGAGGTTCTTAGATTTGAGATTCGCACTATCATTTCGGGGTGGGAGTGGTTGGAAGGATGATGATATTTCCGTATTATACGGTGGGATCGGGTTGCTCGCCGCAACATATTTTATTTATTGGCATGATATTGATATTGTACGGTGGGATCGTGTTGCACATCGCAACAGGTGAAATAAGGTTGAATTGATATGGTTGAATAAGGGTAAATTTTGATATTGATATTGATATTATATGGTGGGATCGGGTTGCGCCGCAACATATTTTGTGTTTTGTATTCCTTGTTTTGTTGCATTGGTTTCAGTTCTTCCGTACGAGATTTTGAGAATTTGTATTCCCTGTTCTCTATTTTTTCTCCGAGGATTGAGTTATTGTCATTGACTTATCGCCTTTCCGTCATTTCCTGAGTTCTTTTTCCTAATACTATTATTCTGGTAAAATTGACTTTCTAGGTGAATTTACTACGTTGAATCATTGCGTCCTGTCCTGCTGAGTTGTTAGTAATATAGTGCTTTTAATAAATAAAAGAATTAATATCATGGTTCCTTGTGTGACTTTTAAGTTAAACCAGACGTTTATTTCGATACTTACTATTTCTACTAGTTGTCATATTCTACGTCAATTAATTTCTCATCTTAATCTACTTGGCCTGTCTGAGATTTTTATTTTATTTAAAAAGAAATTGTTATTATATTGTAATTTAATAAATTCTATATTAAATTCATTATCTTATCCGATGTTGTATTTATTTGAAAAGGGTTATTTTCATTAACCAATTAATTTCCAAATATAAACTCATTTTTCTCAATTGATTTTCTACTTGGTTCAGAAGCTGTAGTTTTACTTTTCGATATATATACATAAAGTCTTTTGAACATCCTAATTATTATTTTTCGCGGTATGTACTGAGTAGCACGTGAATTTTTCCGTGCAAGGTGAGATGTAAAGATATGGGCATAAGATGTCATGTGTGTTAAAGGTTTGAAAGATGTGATCTGTGGTATGAAATTACAAGAATGTGGAATTATTAGAGTCGTGTATTAGAAACGATTTGATTGATTGATGTGACATCATTTTACCTACTTGAGTACATTTATCCTTGTCTGTATCCCAACTATGGTGTTGTCTAATTACCTAGTTATTTCTCATTGCTAGTCGTGTTTCCTTTATCGTTAATTCTGTTTGTAATCTTATTTCTGTTGCTATTGACATTTCTTTAATATTTCTTTCTTGTTAGCCTTATGTCATATCTTGCATAGGTTTATATGTTCAGTTAGTGTCTTGACCTGGCCTCGTTACTATTCTACCGATGTTAGGCTTGATACTTACTGGGTACCACCGTGGTGTACTCATGCTATGCTTCTGCACATTTTTATGCAGATTCAGGTACTCCGGATCGAGTAAGTTTTGAGACTCATGTTTGGTGTGGCTGGAGACTTCAAGGTAGTCCTGTCGGGCATTCGCAAGCTCCGAAGTCACCCTCTGATGTATTTATTTTCATTGCTTCTTGTATTCAGGAACAGTGATGTATTCATTATGTAAAACTTCTCCTAGAAAGGCTTATGACTTGTACTGCCAGTTTTGGGAATCTAACTTTTATAAAGAATTCAATTTCTAAAGTTGTTAGACGCTATCTATTATTTTTATTCAGTAAATATCAGGCTTACATAGTCCCTAAGACTAGGTGCCATCATGATACCCAACGGAACAGAAACTGGGTCGTGACACTTATCCATGCGAAAGTTTTTTTGTTCATTTCCTAAAATTTCACACTAAACATGCTGAAGGTTTGTCCAGAAGTCTTCAATTTTTTTTAATGAGTTTTTCCGAAATTTCAGATAAAACATGCTGAAGTTATTTAGTTCATTTGCTAATACTTCAGATTAAACACACTGAAGTTTTGTCCTGCAGTATGAACATTTCATGTAGAAATGTGTAGTTTTTTTATTATATATATGTGTGTGTGTTTTTTTCGTGTGTGTGTGTTAAAGATATGTATTTCACTTATAGTTTTTTTTTTGCTGAAGTGATTGCGTACGTTTTTAGAATGCAACCAAACCTGTAAGCCGCCAATAAAAATGAGTGGCTTGTGCTTCCAGCAGTAAACGAGTATTTTTCAATCCAAGAGCTTCTTTTTTTTATTTCTATGAAGACAATCACATTTCACATATTCAATAAGTCTAAATTCAGAATATCTATCTTCCTTTAGAAGGAATTTTTTTTCCAAGGATTATTGAATGTTGGAGTATTTTTCAACGTGTTTCTTGGAATAAGGATGAGGTGCTGGAGAAGACAGGCAAGTTGTTCTGTTATGCCCAATTTGTTTACAGCGACTGCATTTTGTACACTTCAATTGTAATGATTCAGTCGTAGGGATATACCTCTTCTTTTGTCTTTTTTCTCGGGAGGTTTTGTGATTTCAGATTATATATTTTGTGGTATATCTATAACGACCCGACCGGTCGTTTTGAGCTCTAGCACATCGTTTAGCGGTTTGAAGTCATGAGCAGCTCCATTTCAGGTATTATGACTCGTAGGCATGGTCGGAGTTGAATTTCGGGAAGTTCGGAGTCAAATAGGAAATAAAATTCTCATTTCAGAAGCCTTAAGTTGGAGAAATTGACTAAGTTTAGAATTTTGAGTAAACGACCTCGGAATCAGGATCTGAAGGTTCCAGCAGGTTCGTATATTGATTTTGGACTTGGGAGTATGTCCATATCGGGCTTTGGATAACCCGAGAGCATTTCGGCGCATGTTATGGAAGATAGCATTTTAAAAGAATTTCCTAAGTTTCGCTAGAAGCGCATTTCAGTGATATTGATGTCTGTTTTATATTTCGAGCCTGGGAATAGCTCCGTATGGTGATTCTGGATTTGGGAGCACGATCGGAAGTGAATTTGGATGTCCGTAGGTCATTTTGAAGTCATTTGGCTAAAGATAGAAATTTGAAGGTTTTTGAGAAATTCGATCGAAAGTGGAAATTTTGATATCGGGGTCGGAATGTGATT
This sequence comes from Nicotiana paniculata, assembly GCA_005239505.1. NCBI lineage: Eukaryota > Viridiplantae > Streptophyta > Magnoliopsida > Solanales > Solanaceae > Nicotiana > Nicotiana paniculata. Next base: position 43,416 of record MDKI01208059.1, read on the forward strand.
CCGAAAGTTGGAGAAGGTCCGTAATTTCAAATATGACTTGTGTGCAAAATTTGGGGTCAATCGGACGTGATTTGATAGGTTTCGGCATCGGATGTGGAAGTTTAAAATTCCAAGTTCATAAAGTTTGAATTTTTGTGCGATTCATGATTTCAGCGTTGTTTGATGTGATTTGAGGCCTCGATCAAGTCCGCATTATGTTTTGGAACAGGTTAGTGTAATTGGACGGGGTCCTGGAGGCCTGGGGAGGATTCCGGGTGGTTAACGGATCAATATTTGAAATTGAGAAAAGCTGAAGTTGATATAATCTGGTGTGACCGCACCTGTGAGTCTTGGGCCGCAGGTGCAACTTTGGCGCCGCAGGTACGATATTTGGCTGGCTTGGCTGGGAGCGCAGGTGCGATACAATTTCCGCACTTGCGAAGTCGCAGATGCGGACAATGGGGCGCAGGTGCGAGTTTTGGCTGGAGCTGAGGAAGCCGCAGGTGCGGAAGTTTGGGCGCACGTGCGGAAGCACAGGTGTGAAGATTGGACCGCAGGTGCGAAAATAGGCCTGGGCAGAATGTTTTTAAAACAAGAATTTTGCCATTTCTCCTCCTAATTTCATTTGGCATGGGTGATTGTGGGGAGCTTTAAGGAGGGATGTTCGTCAAGGATCACAAGGTGTAACGACACGACAATTCATTTTGATCTCTAGCACGTCATTCAGCAGTTTGAGGTCATGAGCATCTCCGATTCAGGTATTATGACTTGTAGGTGTGGTCGGAATTGAATTTCAGGAAGTTTATAGTTGATTTGGAAAGAAATTTTCATTTCAGAAGCCTTAAGTTGGAAGAATCAACTAAGATTGGGATTTTGAGTAAACAACCTCCGAATCAGGATTTGAAGGTTCCAGCAGGTTCGTATGATGATTTCAAACTTGGGTGCATGTCCGGATCGGGTTTTGGATAACCCGGGAGCATTTCGGTGTATAATGTGGAAGTTAGCATTTTTTAAGGAATTTCCTAAGTTTGGATTGAAGCGCATTTCGTTGATATTGATGTTTGTTTGGGATTCCGAGTCTGTGAATAGCTTCGTATGGTCATTCTGGAGTTCGGAGCGCGATTGGAAGTGAATTCGGATGTCCGGAAGTCATTTTGAAGTCATTTGGCTAAAGATAGAAATTTGAAGGTTTTTGAGAAATCCGACCGGAAGTGGAAATTTTGATATTGAGGTCGGAATGAGATTCTGGAAGTTGGAGCAGGTCCGTAATGTTGAATATGTCTTGTGTGCAAAGTTTGGGGTCAATTGGACGTGATTTGATAGGTTTCGGCATCAGATGTAGAAGTTGAAAATTTCTAAGTTCATAAAGTTGGGATTTGGGTGCGATTCGTGGTTTAGATGTTGTTTGATGTGATTTGAGGCCTCGAAAAAGTCCGCATTATGTTTTGGAACAGGTTGGTATAGTTGGACGGGGTCCCGGGGGCCTCGGGTGGATTTCGGGTAGTTAATGGATCAAATTTGGGAGTTTGAAGAAGGTTGAGGTTGCTGTCATCTGGTGTGACTGCAACTGCAAGGATTTGGTCGCAGGTGCGGCTATGGAACCGCAGCTGAGAAGGATGGAAGGTCTGGCTGGGAGCGCAGGTGCAATGGCATTTCTGTCCGCAACTGCAATTTTGGGCTGGAGTTGAGGCAGCCGCGGGTGCGGGGGATTGGTCGCACCTGCGGGAGCGCAGGTGCGGAATCAAGGTAGAATTTTTTTAAAACGTGAATTGTTGGCCATTTATTCATTTCTTCTTTGGCTTAGGCGATCTTGGAAGGCTTCAAAGAGAGGATTTTTCATGCAATGTCAAGGTAAGTAACTCCTTCATGCTTCTAAGTTAAATACAAGATTATATGCATGGATTAGCCATGGAAATGGATTGGAAATTTGAAGAATCTTAAAGAAACCTAGAAAAAAATGGAACTTTGGATTTTTTCCACGAATTGAACATGAATATTTGAGTAAATTGTATATTTGAGTTAGTAAGGCTATGGGTAGAATATATCTTCGAGAAATTTCGGATTCCGGGCACGTGGGCCCGAGGGAATTTTTTTCATTTCACTAAGCGGGGTTGGGAAATTATATAATTTGTAATTTTTGCAAGTATTAGAATATATTTTCATTGGTTTGTCGTTGTTTGGATAGGTTTGGGGCGTTGTGCGTCCATTGGAGTCGTCGGAAGGGCTTGGAAGCCGGTATTGGAACTTCGGAGCGAGGTAAGTCTCCTTTCTAACTTTGTGAGGAGGAATTGTCCCCCTAGGTGAACTAATTAAGTATGTGTTACTATCTGCGGGGGCTACTTATGCACAAGGTGACGGGAGTCCGTGCGAAGCTACTATTATGCCATGTCCGGGTAGCCTAGGACCCACTAGCATGCCTTACATGTTGTACCTGTGATCTAATCTGTAATATTAAACTGCTAATATAATTGAAACTGTAATTGAATTACTAAGGAAGATTAGAGTTTATTTTCTTAAGCATCTAAAAAGAGAATTGATTTCCTTTGCGGGCAATTGTGTTTCCGGATAAGGTTATGTTATTAAACATTATAAAGACGTGGCAAGTGAATTTTGAAAAAGGGTTTAAATACTATTTTGTGGTTTTCAAAAGAGAAATCCGTCATTTACTTGAGTATTTGTTTTCCCGACGTAGTCAGGGTGGACTGTTGATTGTGCATGACTGCATGTGACCGCTCGCAATTTACATTCCGCGAGCGGAGTGTTATTTCCCCCACTCTCATGGGAGCGGGTCGTACGCCACGGCGAGATTGAAAGAAGTATTATGGTTCGGGTTGTTCGACCCTCGGCAGTGTACAGAGATGATTATTATGATGGCTCATGCCGGTTGTCCTTATCCCGTATGCGCATGCTAAATTGTTAAATGTTTTTCATGATTTTTGAAGTGATAAGATATATGGGGGAAAATAAAGAAGAAATTGTGGATTTATGATATTTGGGGGAAAACAAAGAGGAAATTGTCTATTTAAGATATTTGGGAAAATAATGAGAAAGTGGTAACTGTTTGTTTACTTTCAGTATTTACTTGGATTTCAGTGCCATATATATATGCTGCTTTACTACCTTTACATGCCTATCGTGTTCGTCTTATACTATTAACTAATTTGCTGGCCTTAGTGAGTGTCTAATTCGACCTCTCGTCACTACCTCTCTGAGGTTAGGCAGGCGACTTATTGAGTACACGTTGTTTTTGTACTCATGCTACATTTGTTGTGTATTTTATTGCACAGGTACTTTCATAGCAATGTGGAGGATTTGGAGACTTAGGCGAGTTTCATCATCCGGAGGCGATCCGCAGCTAACAGGGTCTCTCTCGTACTGTATTTATTTTTATTTTAAAATTTCTTGTCCAACTTGTATTTCGGACGAGCTTTGTAATGATTGTATAAGTTCTTAGAAACTGCTCATGTACTTGTGACACAGAGTTCTGGGGTGTGTTGGGATATATTTGCTAAAGTGTAGTATTCAAACCATTGTTTTTAAATTAACAGATTTTATTTGGTTAATATGTAATAAAGTGAAAGGAAATATTTTTCATAAATGTTAAAACAGGAAATTATTTCGATTAATTTATGATTTGGCTTGCCTGACAATGGTGTCCGGCGCCATCACGACCTTATGAATTTTTGGTCGTGACACAAGGTAAGTTATTCCAACTCATCTCAAGTTAAATACAAGGTATATGCATGGATTTGAACATGAGAAATTGTGGAAAATTGGGAAATCTTGAAGAAAATCTAGAAATTATATTTTGGATTTCTACCACGAATTTGAGCATGAAATTAAGGGTAAATTGTATATTTGAGCTAGTAAGGCTATGGGTAGGGTATATCTTCAAGAAATTTAGGAATCCGGGCACGTGGGCCAGAGGGCATTTTGGTCAATTCACTGAGCGGAGTTGGGAAATTATATAATTTTAATTGTTGCAAGTATTAGAGTATATTTTCATTGGTTTGTCATTATTTGGATAGTTTTGGGGCGTTGTGCGTCCATTGGAGTCGTCAGAAGGGCTTGCAAACCGGTTATGGAATTTCGGAGCGAGGTAAATCTCCTTTCTAACTTTGTGAGGGGGAATTGTACCCCTAGGTGAACTAATTAAATATGTGCTGCTATCTGCGGGGGCTACGTACGCACGAGGTGATGGGAGTCTGTGCATAGCTACTAGTATGCCATGTCCGGGTAAGCTAGGACCCAATAGCATGCTTTACTTGTCATACTTGTGACCTTGTCAATAAAAATATCATGTGATCCTGTAAATAATATTAAACTGATAATGCTATTGAATTGGTAATTTATTTCCTAAGAAGTCTAGAATGTACCTTTCTTAATCATTTAAAAAGAGAATTGATTCCTCCATGGATAATTGTGTTCCTAATAAGGTTATATTATTGAAAATTATTAAACTTGGCAAATGAGTTTCAAAATAAAGATTTAAATGCTATTTTTCGTTTTCCTTTAAGAAGAATTTTACCACTTTCCTGGGTAACTGCTTTCTTGATAAAAATGTGGACTTATTGTGTGAATATGTGTATCTATGGGTGCCTGAGTCGCATGTACGATTCGCGAGCAGGATAACCCTGTATTTATGTATAACCGCGTTGCATGATCTATTTGCGAGCGGGAAAGATAGATGCATCTATGGTTCGAGTTATTCGACCCTCGGCAGTGCACAGTTTATTATTGTTGATCCGCACGGTTCGACCCTCGGCATTGCTTGCGCATGATATTTACTGCGTATTTGCTGTGATTTTACCTGATTACTGACCTGAAAATTTTAAGTTGTCGACTGAAACGACAGAGATTTAAAGTTATCAAAATTTAGGAATAAGTTGTTCTTTCCCGTTGAATATTTGTCATTTGACTAAATCATCCATGTCTGATTACTCGTTATTGAAATGACGAATATTTAAAGTGTTAAATGCGGAAGGATTGATATTATTTATTCCTGATTTTAATAAATTGCTTATGACATTCATGCTTAGTGTCTCACTTGATTATACTAAATTGACCTTTAGCAAGTGTCAGATCGACCTCTCGTCACTACCTCTCTGAGTTAGCGGGATACTTACTGAGTACACGTTGTTTTCGTACTCATGCTACATTTGTTGTGCATTTTTATTGCACAGGTACTTTCACAGCGATGTGGCTGGTTTGGAGACTTAGACGAGCTGCATCATCCGGAGGCGATCCTCAGCTAACAGAGTCTCTCTCGTATTGTATTCATTTTGTTTTAAATTCCATTGTCTAATTTGTATCTCGGACAAGCTTTCTAATGATTGTATAAATTCTTAGAAATTTCTCATGCACTTGTGTCAGGTGTGTATGGGATGTATTTTATAAAAATGGAATATTAAACTACCGTATTTACTTAACGGATTTTTGTTTAGTTATTACGTAATAAGTTAAAGGTAATGATTTCAAAAATGTTAAAACGGAAATTTATTTCAACTAATTAATGATTGGCTTGCCTGACGATGGTGTCCGGCGCCATCACGACCTTAATAGATTTTTGGGTCGTGACAGTATCCCATGAATTTTGATCTCCCACAGTATTGACATGTCCTTCATATGCTTTGAACCAAGTTTTCCTTGAATACCATGTTGAGCAGTAATCAGATTTCTGCAAATATCTCTTATGATAGCAACAATTGTGTGTGGACAGGGAAATTCATCAAGTTGAAATTCCAAGCAATCACAAGTTATCTTCTTTAAGTCCACAATGAATTATATTCCTTCATTATTTATTTAAAACAACATTAAATCAATGTTGAACACCTACGAAAACGTGAAAAAACTATATTAGTGTATTATTGCTTCAAAAAGAAAAAGCATGAAGCTTTTTATATGTAAGCAGTAAATCACTGCAGCAGACATTAAAAGTTTAAGGGATTATGCTTTGGTTAATTACTTCAGAGAAAACACGCTGAAGTATATTCTGAAGTTAATAAATATACTTACAAACATTTTGCAAGCCAAGTCCATTTTCTTATTCATCTCTTCTTCTGCCCATATTGATACTTTGTGAAAAGTTTCATGTGTTTTTTTCTCCGTTCGTAAAACCACTCTTATTAATTTTCTTTTATGAAATCTAATATTGTTATAATAAGCATCTCTCTTGCTTGTAGTAACACAGAATTCATTGATTCTACCATGTTTTTTGTCAGCATATCATAACGTCGACGTGGGAACCACGATCGAGCCTATCTCTCTTGTGGCTCTTTCATTATGTAATTGTATGTTTTTATCAACACTTTTGATTTGGGACATTAACTGATTAAAACCTTCACTTTCGTATGACCTTGGAGCATCTTGGAAAAGATTTATTACCGTACTTTTTGCATGTCTTTGCTTTTAATTCTTCTCAAAGTGATAGAGGCGGATACCATGGTGAGCTTCGGGATAAATTTGTATAATCCCATTTGCGATTGATTGGTTTCTATCTAATAAGAAAATCAGTTCATGGCGGACTTCAATTTCTTTCCTCATTTCCCCGAAGAACCAAATGTATGCGTCATTATTTTCTGAATCTGGTACACCAAAAGATAGAGGAAAGAATTGATTGTTTGCATCCTTTGATACAGTAACAAATAGAACACCATGATATTTTGGCTTTAAAAACGTCGCATCAACTGCAATCACGGGTCTACAGTAACGCCAACTAGCTATTGATGTCGCATGAGCAAAGCACATGTAAGCAAATATGTACAAGTGAAACACAAAAAAATAAATCATAAGATGTGAAGTTTTCAAATATGAACATTTGAAACTTCAGACTGATGGTTACAATTTTTTTGCTTACTGATTCTGCCTGTCTCTTTTTATGCCAGTGTACGTCCCTGGGTTTCTATGCACCATCATATGTAGGTATGAAGGAAGAACCTGGTAGTTCTATTCTGGTGTTCATCTTGTGCAAGCAATAGCTTTTTGAATTGTGTGCCATGCCTTGTAATATTCAACGTCAATTTCAAATTTTTTTTTATTTCACTTTGTACAAAGGCTGGTGTAACCTCAATCTTTTTATCCGAATGCGTTCTAAAATTTTCTCACTTATAAAATTTGATGTAGCATGCTTCTGATCTGATTTTCTTACATCAACCGAGCATTCATGGTTGTTGTAAAATTTTATCACCCTGAAAAGTGTGAAATTTTTTATTCTGGTAGCACGTACATTCCAAGCACATTTCTCCACGATATATGTCAGTTCGTATCTCTTTGAACATGATCTAACATCAGTGTATTCAACTTTTTGGTTTACCTCCAAGCTGCAAAAAGATTTAGTCATACTCTTCTTGTTATCAAAAATTGATCCTACTTTACTTCCTCATACAATGCATCGTGCCTAAGTATACATGGTGGAGATTCTTTCAGCTTTCTCCTCACTATTTTTCTTGATTTCTTAGAAGCAATAGAAGTTTCAATAATTTCTTCAATTGTATCTGATGTTATCGGTATAATTTCTGTATTTTCTTCATCTTCGTTGTTGCTTGATATTGCAGGAGAACAAAAAACTTTGTTGGATTGTGTGTTGGTTGCCTATTTGCATTATTAGTTGTCCTTCTTATTCTTAGGTCTCACCAAACTGGTATGAATTTATTGTAGCGGTAGGTAATTCTTGCAGCGTTCCATATTCTAAAGCAGTTGTAATGTTTGAAGGTTGTCGCTCGTTGTCTACTTCCATTATTGGTCGTTCTAGTTCATGTTGATAATCAACAAGTTGTTTTAAACCTATTGTATGTGCAAGAGATGGTTTGAATGTTGCAGATTCTGAGGCAACTATACTATCAGAAAGTAGTTGTATTTTTTCTACGACAAAATGGCAATTCTTGAAGGCTGAATCAGTTGTTAGCAAATGTATACAGGTTCTGAGTTCTTCATCTGAAGTTACAAGCATCCCTTTACTTGTATATAGTTTGATATCAAACCATATTTTTAGTGAATATTTGGTTGAATCAAAATCTGTAACTTCATTGATTTTCTTGAGGAAAGTATTGAATGATACTTGTTTATTAAGCAGAACAAGTTTTGTATGATGATCCAAGTATTTGTAATCAAAAGTCCACCTCCCATTGAAAGTAATAACAAGGCAAATCGAACTCATCTTGTGGAATGATAACTTCAGCATGTTTAGTGTCAAGTGTTAGGAAAATGAACAAAAAAAATTAAGTATGAAGTTCAGAAAAAATTCATTAGAAAATTACATAGTGCAGGACAAAAATATATGTTTATTCTGAAATTTTAGCAAATGAACTTAAAAACTTCAACTTGTTTACACTGAAGTTTCGGATAAAACATATGACAAAAATGTAGACTGCGTCACAAAACATCTGCATGTTTTGGTATGATGTTTTAGCAAATGAATTAAATAACTTCAGCATGCATTAGCAAAAACTCTTTAGAAAATTACATACTGCAAGACAAAATTTCAACATGTTTTGGTATGAACTTTTAGCAAATGAACTAAATCACTTCACCATGCATTAGCAAAAACTCATTAGAAAATTACATACTGCAGGACAAAAGCTTAAGAGTGTTTAGTCTGAAGTTTTAGCAAATGAACTAAAAAACTTTAGCATGCATTAGCAAAAATTCATTAGAAATTAATATACTGCGGGACAAAAATTTCAGCTTGTTTGTCGGAAAGTTTTAGCAAATGAACTAAAAATTTTCAGCTTGTTTAGACTGAAGTTTAGGAAAAATCTCATGACAAAACTGTTGAATGCAGGACAAAACTTCAGCATGTTTTGGCATGAAGTTTTTGCAAATGAACTAAATAACTTCAGCAAGCATTAGCTAAAATTCTTTAGAAAATTATATACTGCAGGACAAAAGCTTAAGCATGTTTGGTCTGAAGTTTTAACATATTAACTAAAAAATGTGTTGGTATGAAGTTTTAGAAAATGAACTAAATAACTTCAGCATGCATTAGCATGAATTTTTAGTTTCAACGTGAAACAACTTCACGCTACATTAGCATGAAGTTTTAACTTGTATTTGATTAAAACTTCAGAATTCAACGTGAAACAACTTTATTCTACATCCCATGCAAAGTTTTTGAAGATCTATAAGTGAAAACTTCATGTTACATTCGTCAAACAACTTCATGCAAGTCTGATTAAATGAGCATTAGTGAAATTATCTATAGGCGTTAATTGAATTCCGATTTTGTTTTCTAAGTTTTATACTTAAACAGCGTGATGAATTACAAAAATAATTGCAGATCAATCAATTTAAAAAACTAATTCGAATTCTGAAAATGAATTGCAATACTTACAGTGTATTTTGTAATTTTGAATTCGGAATTTGAATCTGGTTCAACTTTCTAATTTTTTGATAAAGCTGCTAAGAGGAGAGGAGATCTTAGGAGGGACGGAGTGATGGAGGAGAACGATAAACCGATTAATGCGTGATGCATCTTTTATATATTTTGTCATGGGTATAATTGTTATATTATTACGAATTTTTTATCAGTTGGCTACTAAATCAATAATTTTAAAAATAAAATACAAGTTAAAAGATGACACAAATATAAAATACTAACTGCAAATCGTGAGTCTGTAAGGACACATTCGATCCTCACTTTCCACACACTGCACTTATTTTTTTCTTTCTACTACTTGAATAGCACATTACGCAGAAGGTAAGGCAAATAAGACTCCCTATTGTTTGCCTTCAACTTCTGTGTCTTATTTAGTTATTTTTGCAATTATCTTAGCTCATTTTTTCTTTATTATTTATTATACATGATTTTATTTTATTTTGCCTATTCTAACTTAGAATGCCCTTTTTTACTAGCATTTCTTTTTTTTTAAAAACAACTACTTCAAAACACCAATGTATTAGTTTTAATCCAACATATCGTTAGCATGAGTTTCGACGATAGTTTAATTCCTATTTAGATTTAAATTTTTTTATGAACCCGTTTGACATTACATTTAGATTCAACGAATTTCGATGAACTCATCCGGTAAAATGTTTACTGTTCACTTTTTATAATATTGAACACCCTTGCTCGAAATCTTGAATCCGCCACTGGATGTACCGTGTAAAATTCCATAAATTGTATCATCATCTATCTTATTTTCCTACAATATGGCATGTTCTGATCAAAACTTGTTTAGTCAGTATTTATCAGGAGATGTTCTGAATGACCTTTCCCCTCAAATTAGATTGATTGCTAATCGTTAGGATTGAGGGTTCTTAACATCATCGTCATCATAATCATCGTCGTGACCAACCATCATCATCATTAATGTTATTTGGCTTTGCCATTATTGTTTTAATGATTTATTTCAATCAGAGATTAGAAGGGCTATAGTAGTTTGGAGTTAAACGAAAAAAATATATATACTATCTTCAACAATTAATTTGTATAAATCAGGTTGCTTATGAGATAATTACAAGCAAAACTTGTACAATCAACATTAATTTATAGCATGGTCAAAAGATTACTAACATGCTTATCAGATTGAATCAGAGGAATTCTTGTGTTCAAACAAACTGGGAATACGTGAACACAACGATGAAGTGCACAAGAATATTGTGATATCTGATTTGCTGTTTAAAATAAATAAATAAATAACTGGCAAGCACAAATGTGTACCCGCCCCCTTCATTTAAATACAACGCTGATTTCAGAAAAAAAGGAAATTATTTTGGAAAAAAGGGAAAAATTTCTTATGTCCAAACGGGCTCTTATTCTACCCGCCCTTTCATTTATACAGCTATTCTTACAAAAGTCTTCAGTACATATTACAACATGATTTGGGATTGTTTTAACCAACTAAATATAACAATTTTTGTATCAGTCCTGAATCTCTTATAAAAAATTAATCAGAATTTTAAAGGAAATTTATATCTGCTCCAACGAAAGAGTAATAACCAATCTAATAGACAAAACTTAGATGCTGCAGTGAATCCAGACCTTGGCTATTGACTGTAATAATCTTTTTAGCTGCTGGAACTCAAAGCAACTGAGAGGACCTTACCAAGCTTTGCTAAAAGTAAACAAATGGGACCAAACGTGCTGGCCTGAATATGGTCACCACACATCCCTGAGATATCTTCCATCCATTTGGAGTTTCTTCACAATAGCCTCAGCTTTGGTTGAGTCGACCTTATCCTGGATTTGATTTAAACAAAATAACTAAATAAGATACAGCAAAAGCAATAAGAACATAAGTTCCTGCCTATCAGGACAATCAGATATCAAATCATCCACCATTCAACAGACAGATAAAATTGCTGGATTTACAGCAAATGATGTATTCAGGTTCAGCAGATGAATAACGCCACATACCTGCTCCTGGACTACGGTATGGAGTGTACGATGTACATCCCTGGCCATCCCTTTCGCATCCCCACAAACATATAGATATCCCTCCTGGGAGATCAAACTCCAAACATGGGAAGCCTGCTCACATACGTCATAAGTTGCATTAGAATCACTTAGCTTATTACAATAGAGCTCAAGTCTTATTTTATCAGCACCCTTACCTTTTCCAGCATTTTATGTTGAACATACTCTTTCTGGGGTCCTTCCCTTGAAAATGCAATAATCAGCTCTGATATTACACCTTGATCCACAAAACCCTGAAGCTCCTCCTCATAAATAAAATCCTAAAACCAAATATCAAAGTTAGGATATTTACCAGAGGGTATCACTTATCAGACATCACAAATATATAAATTTTTAATCAGTCATAACCTACCATTCTACGATTCCTACAACCAAAAAACAACAAAGCAGGACCAAGTTGAGCCCCATCTTCCTTCAATGCTGCCCTTTCCTGAAAAATCCATCCGTCTTAGAGCACTTGAACCAGAACAAGTAATATTAAAAAAAATTTAAAAAAACAAACAAAAGCAACTGTCTCACCTGCAGGAATCCCCTAAATGGTGCCAAACCAGTACCAGGTCCCACCATGACAATTGGAACTGAAGGGTCAACCGGTAACTTGAAATTAGATGGCCTAATGAAGATTGGAGCAGAGCTGCAATTTTGACTTTTCTCCGATGGAACTGCATTCTGTTTATTTTTGAATGAGCTCAGGATGTCAGTACAAAACCTATTTGCTTGTATAAAGGGCAAAATTAATTAGGAGTGCAAGGAAACATAATAAGGACTTGAATATTGACAATGCATGTGTAAGATTCTTCTAATACCTTCATCCAAGTCGAACACACTCCTTTGTGAATTCGTCCAGTGGGAGTTGGACCATAGACTAGTGCACAGGTCACATGGATTCTAGCAGGAGCAAATCTACAGATGACAAAAAAATGGTTCCATCAATTTAATTCATAAATGTTGAGGCCAAGTATACAGCACTTATGTTTTGTGGATTTGTTAAATTCCATCTGCCACAGTAATCAGATGAGACTACATACCGAGGAGATGACGAGATCGAATAGTAACGAGGCTGTAAACGAGGGGCAACCGCTGCAAAAAATACACCAAGGGGAGGCTTTGCCGAAGGGAACTCGGCCATTACTTCAAGAAGACTTCTTTGACTTGCAACAACCCATGCAGAATACTCATCCTGATGAAATCAAAATCGAGGGCATATTAGTGTGTCGATTTAACCTCGTGGGTTTATTACTACCCACCCAGAGGAAGTCCACAGAAATACTTCCTGTCAATGGTGAGTCAGTAATATAGGCCATAACAAAACGAAAGAAGATGGGAAAGCATAATCAAAAATACTTCATTGTTAAAAGAAGATTAACAGCATATTAAAAACTACTTCACCTTGCCCTGCGGAGATGCCAAGAACTTAAGCTTTTCTGCTTCACTAGGTTCAGCTGCATGGGCAGCCAATGCAACCAAAGTAGCCTGAAAGCACATCATTCAGAACTTCGGTAAAGCAATACAATTAACCGTTAAAATAAGTAAAATGTAATATCTAATGAAGACAGACCTTCCGCGGAGGATTCAGAAGATCTGCGAAACGTGCAATTGCAGCACGCAGTGTGCAAGGACCAGGGAAAGGTGGGGGTAACGAGCCTCCAAGAGCTGTACCGTCCTCCTTGTCAGTATGAATAGAGAATATTAAGTCTAGTGACTGCCCGAGCAATCTCGCAGCTTCCTCAACAATTTCTTCAGGATTTTCAGCATAAACACCCACATGATCTCCTGTTTCATAGCTGAGAATTGGAAGAAAATGACGCATTACACCACAAACCTTATACAATCATCAATGCATCATGAGCACAGGTATGCAACAAAAGAAGCACAGATACAATAGCTCACACACTTCAGGACAAATGATAGACAAATAGATAGCTTAGCATAACCATCCTTGGATAAGAAGAGTTGGCGCACAACAAATAATTGAACCCTAACCATGCTAATTTGTCTTCACTAACAGAAGGTAGAAAATTTTATTACAAAAAACCCGCATAATATATAGAGAAAGATCTAGTTATATGGAAAGCCATTTAAAGTAGAGGGAGCCACCAGAACTACCCCTTAGACCTTCCTCCACTAAGATTAAAGCCTTTCTGTCCCCACATGCAGCGAGAAAATCTTTATTGTATCTTCCACACAATGCAAATCGTATCAAAGTATAAACTTACCCTACATGCAACCTGTTCCTACGGGACATTCTATGACTCATGATAATAAATAAGATAGAACACTTCGAATAGAATGGGATGCCGCACGCGTGACAGACAGATCCTTTGTTAACTACTTCACCTGCCTAAGACCTTTCTCTTATATTTTGGCACACAATATCATCAACCATATAAATAGAAGAAATGTACAAACTTACGAAATCCCAGTGCCAGATATATCAAACTCCAAGTGTATACATGAGCGATCAGATTCAGGTGTGTGAAGCTCCCTTTGAACAGCAACATTTACTCTGGAGGTAAAAAGGTAGAACTATCTGTAAGAAGCCAAAAGGCTGAATCAGAAAATAGAATGCTCATCTGAATACTTACTTGCATGGATGATGGATGTCATACGAGGTATTTCCATTAGCCATGCTGGCATGCTTATCATCATGACTCGCAGCGGTATCATGGATAACCAAACGATATTCAGGAATTGCAGCTGTATATGGAGTGGCTGCAGAATTTGCATCATCCTCATCTCTAAGTATTTGATCTAACTCAGGCCACAGTTGTTCTCGCCTAAGAAAACAAATCAAGGTGAATAACCAAACACCAAACTTTGTGTGCCTATCCCGTCATATCATCTCAGAGATGCATAAAGAATGATTCAAATAACATCAGAAATTGCAAAAACAAAGAAGGGAAGGTTTAATTACCATGCAGCAAAATCATCTTCAATGCACTGATCATCATCACCTAGGCCAACAGGCACAATACGTTTTGCACCTGTGATACAGTGAGTCCAACTAAGGTATAAGCTTGTTAAAATTAAAATGATCATCCCACACTAACAAATAGCAAAAAAGTGAATTGAGAATTGGCTGATAATAGCTTTTCAACAGGAGCCTCTGGGAATAAATATCTTCATAAAGCACCTATAACTGAAAAGTTAACTGCACCTACCTTGACTTAAAAAAGCATAAGATTGAAGCATATCAGGACTATATAACCCCAATGCAAAAGATAAAAACTAGATGCTCCAAGAAATGCCAGCAACACAAAAATCATTTCAAATTACTAACCCCTGGTAGTTGGGAAATGCAGAGAATCAAAAACAATCACGATTACACAACACAGTCTAGTTGGGCAAAAAGTAGAGGCATAATTTATTTGGCAATATCATCCAACAACTTTCAAGCAGCTGTTTTCTTAGTACAATGAAAGTTGAAGCAAGAACAGTAGAACATATGCCATAGTGGAAAGGCCATATGTACATACCGTGTTCACTTAATTGTTCATCTATCACCTTCCCAATCTGTTCAAAATGTTCTTTGTCAGATAACAAAACATGAATGTGGAAACGACAATAATAATTTTTTTTAAATGGTACAATAATATATCTAGCAAATACCTTGTTAAAATGTTCATATTGGCGATTACCCAAGCCAAAAACGCCATAGGTAAGATGCTGCAGCCACGTGCCCCGTTCTTGTCCCTAAACATAAAACACAAATATAAGGTTCCCCCCACAAAAAGGAAAGCTGCTCTGAAAGAAGCATATTGAAAGAGCAATGATGCTCATAACTCCTTTTTCTACCTCAGTGAACCACTTGTAAAACCTTGCAGCATTATCAGTGGGCTCGCCATCCCCATAGCTAGAGTATCAGATGTAAGAATGTAAGGTATTCATGAACTGTATTCTTAAGTTAGAGCAAATAGATAATCAAACTTGACAGATACCAAATGAACATATCTCTTACGTTGCCACCATGAAAAATGCTACTGTTTCTTTCTTCAGTTTCTCCTCATACAGATCATCAGCAGCAGCATAATCATCCTAGGGTTGAAAGTTATGTTATCAGAGAAAGAGACAGAAAGCAAGGGATTCAGGATAAATCACTCAATTCAACTTACCATGTCCACAACTTTTACTACTGCCTTCTCATATCTTGCTTTTATCTCCTCCGATAAAGCCTGACAGGAAACATAATACTAAATTATTGATCAAGAACATGCAGACCACCAGTATTTAGACTGATGTGAGCATGCAGAAAAGATGAGATTTTTGGAAAGCCTCCTGAAGTGGATACACGACTGTGCCACATATTAGTTACATAACTTTATGTTGCTTATGCTATGTGCCTTGGGGATGAGAATTAAAACTTTCAAGCCAGGATTTCTAAAGGCCTTGCTGCAGTAGACAACGCTAGTGGCAGACTCGGTTACATAACTTCATCTTGGTTATGCAATGTGCATTAAAGATGAGAATTCAAGCTTAAGTAGCAGCAATTTGCTCATCAAGAAACAGAATCACGTTTAATTGTAGAAATAGATGAGTATCTTCAACTATTGAACTGCTTTGAATGCAATAGCATGCATTTTCATTTAAACCACCAATATATAATGGAGTAACAAACTTGAAAGCAGGTATAAAATGCAACATGAACAGGCACTAGCAATAAGCTAATCAAAATTAAGTATTCCAGAGCACCCAATAGGTCCCACCATTATTAATTTCACCTCTTATATTCAAGAGCCATCCAAAGAATTTGATTACAGCCATTATACCATGACCGGAAAATGGCAGTTAAGAAGAAATGCAACAGAAACACTGAGATGCATAAAACACACAATTATCATTCCCAGGATACTCATGTAAATAAAGAAGAAAGAGATCTACAGATTAGTCCACCCTAGAGAAGAACTTCTGGACTACTGTGCATGAACAGGCTTGAACCTCAGTCTAAACATTATAATCTGTTGAACTTTGATGAGAAAATTAAGAATATAGATAACTTCCTACATGATCAAATCCCCTATTTCTCAGGTTAAAAGAAAATGAAATAGTATATAGATAAACATCAAAGAAGCAATAAAATGGCCCAATCAACAGGAGAATCTAGGATTCTTTTTCTAAATAACATTTTTTCTAGATTATTTTAAAAGAACAGTATCCTGTAGTCCGACCAGCTCCCCCAAATACCTGCTATCTCCTCCTATCTCCCACCAACATACCAAACACAGAGCAGTTAACTCTACCCACCTAAGCTTAAAGTGGATCTAGAATTTTAAGTAACCACAGCACCCACTACTCAACTTAAGGGGAGGACATATGAACCCAGTAGCTTTGGCTGGAAGCCTATATTTGTGTTAAAAAATCCAGCAAAGTAAATCAAATGTAACTGTGATACAATTCAGAACTCGAACCCATAATGTTCAAATCCTGGATCCAACTCTGCTATTCATATGTGATACTTGAAATTTTCCAATTCTATATATACATAGCGCAAGTAAAAAGGCAAAGATCTCAACTTTTATTCATAAAATGAATATACACACCTTGGCAAAACCCTCAGCAGTACCAGTTTGAGTGCCGAAAAATACGGTGACCTTAACTTTTCCAGGTTCCAGCTCAATTTCTTCCTCCGGCTCCACATGTAAAGACTTGGGGAACACGATAGGCTTCACTTCTTTACTCCGATCACTTGATCTCTTCAAAAACAACACCACTAACCCAACGATGACGGCAAACGACGTCGTCAGTAGCACCAACACCGTATCGCTCCCCAACGACACTCCTAACGCCGATTCAATTGATCTCACTAACTCCGAACTCGACTCCATAATAGTAGAGTTTTCGAATGGAGGAGAACGGCGGAGGAGACGGAGGAGGAAGGAGGAGGTTCTGGTTGGTTGTGGTGGTGGGTTTTATGTGTGTGAGATTTTGACCAGAAGTTTTCTCAAGGCTCTGTTTGGGTGGATCTTAAATCGAAAGAAGGAGAAAAAGAAAGGGAAAAAGGAGAAGACTTTTTGATTAATAATAAAGAGAGAAAAGAAAAGGAAAAATGGTACTTGCTGAATTTCTGTTGTGACTTTGTCTGAAAGGAGAAGAAAAAACAAGCTGTACTTTTTGTGGGGTCGGGGGTTGGGGTAGTTGACAAATGAGAGGCTTCTAATCACTTCTTTGTGTTAATTTAAGAAAAGTGATTAGTATTGGATTTTTCACTAATAAATACTCTACGAATATTGTAAAACAACTTTTGCAAATGATTTTAGTAATAAGTATTGCATTTGTTTTATATTTTTTTAGCTCTATTTCAAAATATATAAATGTTATAATATTTAAAATAATTAAACTTAGTCTTTTCTTTTTATTTTTAACGAGAAAATTAATAGACATATAAATATTTATATCTCTTTACAAATTATAAATTTTAAAATAAACAGTACTACCTTTATTTTGTTAGGATCTCAAAATTGCTTTTTTGTCACGTCATTATAATTTAAGACACATTATATTCATATACTATATTTGTTGGTAATAATTGTTGAGTTTTTCACGTAATTGGCAATTTTGTCTTTTTGCAATATAGCAAATTTTAGTATCAACTTGTTACATCTTACACGCACCTATTTATTATATTTATAAATTTGCAATATATATATATATATATATATATATA